>JAODTK010000077.1:0-15852 GCA_026419785.1 Sclerodactyla briareus | reverse complement strand
AGGTTCAACGTGACGACCGACCAACGAGACTTATACAAATAGTCCTAACGAACCACTGTAACCCGAGAAGCCTACTGACCTCGCCATTGTAACTGCAGTAAGCCACCCATAGGAAACGTACGCTGACTGCTGGAATTTGATACCCCGGAAGACTTACAAAGCTCCACATATGCCACTGTGCCATTTTCCTAACCCCAAACTGACCAGAACCCTTTAATGACAAAAGTCCTGCGATTTCTTTTGGAGGATTGCAACCCAACTTGGTGAATGTAGACTGACAAGGCCGACCAACAAAATTGAAGGTCATCTAAGTCACCGGACTATGGCCAGTAACGTCACACACAATTTCGTTCGATACCGATTCTCATTACCCTGAATACATCGCAGCATTATGTGTGTAGCTTCACCTTCTTCTCAATCTTATTCGTTCAATCCAACATCTTAATAAGACTACATGGCTTCGTCAGGGGCGGATAATATACTGGTACATTCAACCGAAAAACAGAATGACTGAGCTCGTCTCCGACTTGTTTATCTCATCGGTCCCAAGGCCAATGAGAATTTGTAGTCAGTTTAACCATTTCACCTAATATCTTTTGATGTTTGCCATAGCACGTTGCTATGGGTTCCGGTTGTTCCAGCATGAAGGTGCACTCGCAGAAGCCCGTCGTTGTGGGGTGTTGCGCGCGCGTTTTTGTGTGTGTGTGCGTGTTTGTGTGTGTGTGTGTGGCGCGTTTTGGTGTCCGCAGATGTTTGATAGTTTTTCGCAAATCTCCACTTTGAGGTGGCCGAACATGGTCAAATTTGATCTCCTAAACATTCATAAAACACACTCATACTTCCAATTGGACACTTTCTTCAAAAACAGGAATTTAAGGGGAGTAAAAATGTCATTGGGGGGTAACCAAAAAAAAATCATTTTTGGCCATTTCTCACTGTTGTTTCAAGATGTTCGGTGATTACACATGATCCGAATAATTGAGATTTCCTAACAAGGCAGAATAACAACAGGCCTGTTTCCTTGAATTCAAGCAAAAATTGCAAATTGGAATACATTCTTCGAAAACATGGAATTCAGGAGTACAAATGGGCCATTTTAGGGAAAAATGTCAGTTTTGCCCATTTCTCACCGTTGTTCAAAATTTTCTGTGATCAAAATGAACCCGAATAATTGGATTTCCTAACACGCAGGAAGTTGACAAATATGACTGTTTCCTTGCTTTCAGGCAATAAAGCACCAATGGTGCTGTAGCTCAACGTCACAAATGTACAAGACGAGATGTGTTTGAAGTTCAAGATGCAGGCCAAGAGCGTTTCTAACAATGGCCCATTGTGCTCCTGTAATGACTCGACATTGCTTCATATGCCACGGATTCAATAGCGTCATCAACTTTGTTATTCAGTTTGGTCAACATCCATCAAATGATGACCAATCGAGAGAGAACAAGGCGATTTGGGCAAATATACATTGTGTCCAAGTTTGGTCAAATCCCTCGAAGAATGACTGGTTTTGCTTCTTTAATCATATTTTTCGGTTTAAATTCTAACAACACTATATGATGTTGCATCTTGCATCTGCAAGCTGAAAAGAGCACCTCCAAGAGTCCAAAGGAACATTATGACACAGTGTTCAAGGAAACTATGTACTTTAGTAGGAGAGGTATTCTGGATTTTACACATAATGGCCTGTATGCCTCTTCAAGTGACGTTTGGCCCTGACCTCCACGAAGTGGAACATGTCCCATGGTCCAATCATGTGTCCAAGTTTGTTGACTCGTCATCAAAGAATGACGTTTTGGGGGCAAAAGTCAATTGTTGACAAACTGGATACGGTTGTAGGCTGTAGGGCTGAAAAGCCCATAGGTATGAATTCCATCATTATGATAACGCATCAGCACTGGCACCAAAAATTTGTGGAGAAGCATTTTGCATGATTGGCCAAATGAGGGCCCCGGGCCCACACGGGGCCTTAAGTCCAAAGTCCTGAACACCTGAAGGTACGGCTTTAGAAGGTCCTTATGGACCGAACATAGAACTGTCCATGTGCAACAAAATTGTAGAAGCATTTTTGCGTGATTTACCATGTGGGACGACCGGGCCCACATTGGGCCCTGAGCCAAAAGTTTGCAGAATTCCCTGATGGAACCCCTAAACAGGGCGATTAAATGAACTTTTAGGGAAAAATCAATTGGAATATGTGGGAGGAGATGAATTTCAAGTACGGTACCAACGTGTGAAATTCATGAAAATTCAATAAAATGGGGCCTTCGGGCTAGTGGAGCGTGAATAAAAAATTCCTGAACACCCGGGGGGTACGACGTCGACCATCTTATGGACCTGAAGTCAGCACTGTGCCACCAAACTTGTAAGAGGTGAAGCGTACATTTTGCGTTAAGGTAAATCCACAGGATGGGTCAGGGCCCACACTGGGCCTTGTGGTCCTAAAAACCCTGGCCACTTAAGTACGAGCTATTAACCATAATTATGAACGAACATCAGCTGGTGCAACTAATTTGTAGGGAGATAAAAGATTTTGCTAGTAATTTCATATAACGGGCTCATCGCCCAAACTGGGCCATGGGACCAAAAATTTCCTGAACACCCCAAATGGCAGCTGACCCAAGAAGAAGAAACATTACATGTATCTTTCAAATCAATCGAAGCTGGTTGGAGGAGATTTCATAAAAAGGACCCTTGGGCCCAAGTGGCCACCTTGGATCGAAAAGTCCTGAACACCCTCAATGACGGTCTGTTAGATCAATCCTCATGATCCAACATCAGCACTGTGCACCAAAATTGGAGGGGGAGATACACTTGAAATGGACACATATGGCCTATACGGCCCCCTTAAGACCTTTGACCTTGGACCTTTACAAAGTCAACATGTCCCATAGATCAATGAACGTGGTGTCAAGTTTGGTGACACCTTACAGAATGAACTCTTTTGCGGCCAAAAAGGCAATTGTTGACACACTGGATAGAGAGATAGGTAGAGAGATCGATAGATAGATAGATAGATAGATAGATAGATGATAGATAGATAGATAGATTCCAAAGAGCTCAACCAGCATAGCGGTTTGAGCTAAAAAAATTGCGAAATAAATGCGGAGAGGAAACACACTGTTTTTCGGGCCAAATGGTGATGTTTTCTTGAAATATTGGGACTGAATGGACCGGAATGGTGCATAGGGAATTCTGATACACTGTAAGACAGAGAAAGGCCACAAAATACAGATTTCAACTTTCCCTCTAGGATTTTATTATAATAATTGGAACTTGGAGAGGAAAACTTCAATAAATACCTCTCACTGGCATAGACCGGCATGATGAGTAAGGGGGGGGGGGGGGGTTGGGGGTAGGGGAGGGTAGAAGAGGGGAATTCAAGTGATTCTCCCATTGATTGTAACCACGTGATTCAATCAAATCAGAGCAAGACATCTGGGATCTGGAGATTCCTAGGCGGGGGCTTGTGGAACATCGGGCTTATCACCCACGCCTCTCCTACCATGGCTAATTAGCGGTACGACTGTGCCCGACAGGTATAGTTATTACCAATGTGTTAAATGGATGTAGAGATTCTTGTTTAGTACTGTTAAATACTGTAGGATTAGGGGTAGGGTAAGTGAGACAGGGGCGAGGGGTAGGTTTAGTGTTGTAACGATAGATTTGAGATTTACATCTGGAATCCGACCTAACCATTCCAACCTGAATAGAATTAATTATCATCAACCCACTGTTGGCTCTCTTGACGCCAAAAGTCATTGATCTACACTGAAAGGCCTGAAAGAGCCCATTTTGGGACAAAACTGCCACATTTTTCGAACCTTATATCACATTTTGCGCAGGAAAGGAGGAAATTGGAACCAAAAACAGTGAAAATAATGGGAACAAGCTCCAATTACATCATCATACAAAATAATTGCTGAAGGTTTGAACTTCTGAAGACTGAATTTAATGGATGCGATGGGATATGCAACTCCGGGGATTGCCCTTTTCTCTGTATGGTTATTGTACAGGAAAAGCTAGATTATTTTGTTACGTGTGTGATATTAAGATGGGCACAAATTTTGACAAAGCACGCGAAGTCGAGTCAAATCCCTTGGACAGGGGAGCGGTTGTCGTCCCAAATGTTTATTTCAGCAGAGGATGTAGGTATTCAACTTTTTCAGTGAGTTTTGCCGGTCAAACCCCACCCGGATAACTTCCCCCCGATGGACTTTCACACCCGGACAATTCCAACTCCGACAATTCTCACTCGGACAATTACCACACCCGGACAACTCCACCCCGGACAACTGCAACTCTGGACAATTTCCACCCGGACAATTATCCATCCGGACAATTCCCACTCCAGACAACTGCCACTGCGGACAGTTGCCACAGGACGATTGCCAACCGGCCTCAATTGCCCACTCCGGGGACAATCTCCACTCAAACAAATTACCACACGGAACAAACCCCACTCCGGACAAGTGCCACTCCGGACAATTCCACCCGGACAGTTGCCACCCGGCCAATCGCACTCCAGAAACTGCCACTGTGGACAATTGACAACACGGACGATTGCCAACACGGATATAATCTCGCAATATCCAGACAACTGCCACTCCGGACAATCCCACCCGGACCATTTCAACGCCGACGGCAACAACTGACACTCCGGACCAATTCGGCGATTCAGAAACTGCCATTCCGTACAGTTCCACCCCGGAAATCCCCACCCGGACAATTTCCACTCGAGACAACTGCACTACGGACTCAATTACGCACTACAGACAAATGACCACTGCGGACAATTGCCATCCCAATTCCCACCCGGACAATTCCCACCCGGACAATTCCCACCCGGACAATTCCCACCCGGACAATTCCCACCCGGACAATTCCCACCCGGACAATTCCCACCCGGACAATTCCCACCCGGACAATTCCCACCCGGACAAATTCCCCTCGACATCACACTCACGGGGACGAGATAACGGAAAACGCTACCAATCAGGAGTTGCGTGCCAACCAGGTACGAACACCCTCACCCCCCTCACACACTAACAATTGTGGGTGTGAAAAATCGTCATCATACAGTTTCCCATTATCATACCATCATCATAATTTTAATAATAGATTTTCACAGTTTCCAGGAAGGGCCCCGTCTTTATCCAAGGTTCACCCTAATAAGCTTTCAGGTTTTGCTATTTCCTGACCTTGACCTAGGCTACGCCAAAGGGACAATAGGGTTCGGCCGTTCTCATTCTCGCCATTATGGGTTCATAGGCCAAATTGAACTTGATGATACCTGTTTGCGGTTGTATATATCGTGCGGACAAGCTTTTGAGGTCGCCCTCTCACACACTAACGTGGGTGGGTTCCCACCAATAATGAACATTTTTGTGTGGGCGTAAAACGTCATGTTGGGATGCCTTTCATATACATTGTTTGCCACGCCCGCAGACTCCCCCCCCCCCCATGCTGCACCCTTGATTATAGGTGATCGGGAGCGTAGCCTATAAGCTTTTGTTGTTGATGCCCCGAACCACTGAAATGTCACTTCCTAGTGCTCCCATGAAGCGACTGAAATGGCACTTTGTCTGTGTCACAAAAAATGAGTCTCTGAGTCCAATTTTTTGGGTGTTTTAAATACTAGTGGCATGCTTTTCTTTGCCAGTAATATGTTCATTTGATCTATTCAGCAAGATTGACATGGGAGTCCTACATAATATGTTAAGCCATACGGGAATTCCGACGGTATTTAAATTATTCGATAACATCTCTTTGCCGTCGATTCAAAATGATCCATGGTTCTTAATACAGAAAACTGAATTATCTCATACCCACTAAAGCATAATTCTCGGTAAAGTCGAAAGTTTAGAGCTGGAATCATGAATGATTTTTTAACACCCCATACCCCCTCCAGCAGGTACAAGGTACACCAGGTCTGAGTCATTTCGTGGTGCGCTAATATCAAATGCCATCGCCAATATGTTTGATAAATTGCGCAATTTTCGTTTAGTGTCGACAGCGGGCAATTTTTGTGTGTCGCTTCTCGCGCAGTCGTGTTGATGCACAAATAACTGTCAGGAGTCGCGCACTATATTAATGACATACGCCTGATGCTAAAGTTACAATAAGCGGGACATTCCCCACACTGCCTGTGCAAGACTGGACCTCGCTGCGGTTGGTGACGTTCCGCTTGCCACTTGCGATGTGTTGGTGCTTCGTGTCCATTCGATACTGGATTAGACCGAAACCCATCACTTACTCCGTCCTCTGTAGACCCTGGATGTGGTCGAGTAGTGTTTTGTTAAATTTTGCAGTTTGGCCAGTTGTGCACTTATAGCTCTAAGATTTCAGAGATTGCCTCAGAATGAACACTCAGGCATAATTATCAATGCCAAATACGTTGTCTGATCCCTCTAAAATGCCTGAATAAGGTGCAACCCACAGGGTTTCGCCTCCGACCTTAGTGGGAATTGTCCGGTGGAAATCGTCCGGTGGGCAGTTCTCCGGTGGAATTTTCCGTGTGGAATGTCCGGGGTGGTATGTCCGAGTGGTAGTTGTCCGGGGGATTGTCCGTGGTAATTGTCGGGTGTCATTGTCCGGCGTGTAAGTGTTTCTGGGTGGAAGTTGTCCGGGTGGTAATTGTCGGGGGAAATTGTTCCGGAGTGGAGTTGTCCGGAGTGGTAAGTTTGTCCGGGTTGGCAATTGTCCGGGTGGATTGTTCGGAGTGGTAGTCGCGGGGTGGAGTTGTTTAGGTGGAATGTCCTAGTGGAAGTGTCCAGAGTGGCAATTTGTCCTGAGTGGGATTTTGTCGGGTGCGAGTGTGTGGTGTCCTGGTGGAAGACCTCCGAGGGGAAGTTGTCGGCGGATGCCAATTTTCCGTGTGGGAGTTGTATGGGTGCCTTTGTCCTGTCACGATTTCAGTGAACTGTCGAGCTACTACAAAGTTGTTCCCCCCCCACCCATGTGCTATTTGAGTACCCTACTCCAACGTTCGTAACAGAAGGAGACTTTCAAAGTCAACGTCCGGATGATGCTGTCGAGTTGAGTTTCAAGTAACCCGTCCCCTCCTTTGGATATTAACCCTTAATGTATCCTACCACAGGATTTGAGAAAATACGCATTCTTAGGAATTTCTAACTAAAAATATGAGCATAGTGTGGTCACGTAGGAACCTATATGTTAATGGAATGAGAACGGAAAGAGCTTCCGCCTCGACGCCGACAAAATAGCCACCATAGCTAAGTATGTAGGCTATATGCAAATTCGCTCATTTTCCACCAGCCTTGATTTGGACAGGCATGGAGGAAGATTTTGAACTCCAATAACTTAATCGGGTGATATGGAAGTTACTTCCACGATCCTTTGAGGATAATAAATATACAAATATGCCTAAATGCCTTATTCAATGCTAAAATGACGTTTCCCTCGATATGCATCATGAATATTGAAAAAACGCTGTATTTTGCTTATTTTGCAGTTTTTGGGGCACATGTGTGTGCACTTTCCACCTCGAATCCCATTGATGGATGTGTGTTCACATGCACTCACCCACACATTGTTTGGATATTCCTCAATTGCTACCAAGCCCAAAAATCGTGGAGAATGACCTAAGTACCATACGGCATTACATACTATTAGCGTTCCAGATTGAACGAAAACCCTAATCAGACTAGTCAGACCCCTCTTCGAGTCGGAGTTGGGGTGACCGCTCCCGGCAGCCTCCTCGTCGTCCAGAGCAAAGTAGTAATTCAGAGCTTCGTTTCGTCACTCATAGGATGTTGTTGTGTCTGTAGGTGTACATTTGACAGTACCAGATTTCCACTACACTAACTGATCGAGCCACTATGTACATCAAGGTGACCATCCAGTATTCTGGTTGTTCTGAACCAAAGTCGTGGGCGTCTGTGGCAGCTTTTCGCTTATAGGCACAATACCTTGTACCGTAAATCAATACACTCGCGAAAAAAAGTAGGGGTTTCTATCTGCTTCATGCTGGTAATGAGCATTGTCACATGCACTGTTATATATATGTATTAATTTTCAAAGTTTGTGTTACTCCAGGATAAAACCAATTTAAAAAGGTCCATGTTCAAAACAAGCCTTATATTATTATTATTATTGGGACTAATGCATAATGGTTACTGGGTTCAGGCCACCTGATCATCTGACTTGCTAAAGAGATTTTATCGAAAGATTCACAATAGGGCATATTGAAACAAGAAAACAAGTTACGGAAATTCCCGTCTCGTGTCAATATATTTTCTTCAGTCGGACCAAGTGTCAATTGCCGTACTACTGAAAATCCAAATAATTATACATAGCATATATGTTATAGACTTTAGAACACTTCGTTAGTTTGCTGAAGTAGTCAGAGACGAACCTTGTGCAACCCTACAAAAAACAGCCTCTCAACAACACATCAACAAGTATTGGAAACGAATCTATCTAATCTACAGGCTAGAAGACTTTCTTATACTAAAAATATACACATGTAAGTACCCACGTTTGCAGCATTTAGTAAGCATATTCGAATCTACCATAAAAATCAATATACATCAATAAACCTATCAGTTCAGGCTGCGTTAGAGTATCGAAAAAATGGTGCATTACGTTAGACCAGCCAAGTCAATGTACATATTCCATATTATCCAGTGTACGTCGTTAGATGATATCCAATAATTGTTGATTGAATACTTCCGATATGTCGAGTCAGATATGCGCTTCATATTCTGAAACAGTACACTCTGAAAAAACTGTTTCGACATCACTTTTGAAACATATTTAAAACCTATACTTGTCAGCATTACCGAAAAAAAATGAACAAAAGACAAGTGGTCAATCCCCGGAGCTGCAAAATCTCATCGGCAATCGTGTGAAATTGTTTTTGTTATCTATTCGTGTGTTAGGTGACTGTCCACAGGGTCGCACTGAAATGCAACGTTCTTTAATTTCCAAATATCTCCAAATGTGAGGAATCATAAATCAGAACATCAACAGTTTTGGTAACTTTTGCCTTAATGAAAGGATTTTTTTTATTCTGTTGGAAAATTTAAGAGCAATCAATTATTGTACCACCAAATATCTTGATGAATAGTGAAACATCAGCAAGAATTAGATATTGCCCAAAAATGCGCGCAGTGTCCGCCCCCCCCGCCCCAAGATTCACAGAAGTAAAATATTTTTATTTATTTTTGAAAGATGTAAACGTGGAATTAGGTGACGGGATGTTACCATAGCAACAGTTGTATGGCAAACAGCAACAGTAAATATAGGTGGAATGGCAATCTGACTACGAAAGAGATTTTATCGGAAGATAATTAACATTATGCGTTCCACAATAGGGCACGTACGCCAGGTGATACAATTAACGTACGCTGTATATGTAAATGACGTGTTCAATTCATTTTGCCATGTACAAACTGCAGCATTGGCCTCAACAAATCAGGAAATTGGAGGCCGTGCTTCGAAAGTTTCCAAAGTGATTCGGAATAACGTTCAGAACAGTTCCATTCCTCACCACTGTACCGAACGCTGATTTTGATTCCAACAATGCCTTTGAAGGAGGACCAGCTTGACCTACATGCTATCGTCAGTGAATGAGACACTGGATTCATAACAATACCTGGTCATCAGTATACTGTTCATGGTCTTATCACTAAAACCGGGCAACATTTATTCTGAACACGCTAGAGACGCTCAATTTTTGACGACAGTTAAGCCAGATATAGGAGAGCATTTTCACAATCCAGCCTAAAAGTAACAAGAGCAATGCTATGGTTTTATAGCGGCAATCTGTTTGTATAGGGTAATTTTTCCTGATTCTACTGGATGTTCCCTGAGTGGTACGTGCCCGACAACATAATATAAAGAATATGATTACAAAATTTCATGTTAGTTGGTAAAGTCATAACGCCAAGGTTACTAACATTCCGAGGGGGAGCGAGAGAAACACCAATTCTCAGTAATAGAGCAGTAATCTTAGCTAGCCGGTACCTTGGAGCCAATCAACATAAACTCAGATTTCCCATCGCTTATTCGAGGAAGTTGTTGCCCATCCACCTTTTCGCTCATGACTCATCCCTGCAATGAAGAGATTTGCTGTAGAAGCCAACACGGATCCGATATGAGATACTGCAGGTGTGTATTATCAGCGTAAGTGTGATACTGTAACCCATAAGCTGTTGTGATGATTATAATGGAGAGGATAGGCATGAATAACACCATTGGGGGCCAAGATCTGCTAGTCGCCTCGAGGACAGAAAATATGATTATGGGCTGAGCGGTGGCACCTTCACACGAAGACATTGTGAACGGTCTTCCAAATACACGATACACTTAATGCCGCGTCACACACACCAAACTCCTGCAACCTCTGTAAAAGCAGGGTGGTGCCACCATAATCGGAAAATGCGGCTCTTACATTTAGATCTAAAAGACGAGAGCCGTACCCTACTCATATCCATATCCAAGCAAATCTCATTCCGGACGTCTCAACAAAGACGTTTTCAACATGTGATAATATCCCTATGGCGAATGAAAAATGTAGAAATGTCCTGAAGCCTGTAGCATCCTGGACGCAACAACCGTCTAGATGACCTTAACAAAACTTTTAGTTGAAACCGGCTGTAGTTATTCCAGATCAGGTCGGTGGGGGGGAGTTTATCTAATGAGAACTGATGTTCAGGGTACTCACTGGCGCCAGGGACCGGCGCGTATTATACACTCTCGAAAATGTTATGTAATTTGCAGCACAACACTGTACAACTACAGACTTATCCCGGTGTGTGTAGACATTACACAAATTTGTGGAAGTTTGTGTAAGAAAAATACACAAATGGTGCAGATTATACACAATGATGGTGTAATTTTCTTACACACACGCTGTGTAGGATAGGTTGCTAGTTACATGCACACAACTATATAGCACGGCTTCCTGATAATACTGATGTGTGCGTAACTACTGTGCATGGTCTTGAATGAAACTGCGCCACAACAAATACTCCGGAAAACCCCAAAGATCCTCTCAATATCGTCGTTGTGGGGGTTACTTGGAAAGGCTCCCGTGTAACAGACGTTCCGCTTCCTCCAGAAGTAATACGCAGGAGAAAATTAAATACTCTGTATGTTGGGACAGAGAAACAGCGACCATGAGAGTTAGACAGGCTTTCGAGTCCGCAATTTATCCCTTTTTGGTACACCTATAGTGTGACACCGCCTGTTTGCAGCCTCCGTATGCTGCGACCCAGACACGACCTCAAAGCTGCCTTCGAATGACCTACGTTTGGTGTCAATGCCTTGTGCGCGCAACATGATTCCACGGTAGCAGTTACTAAGCCATTTCTTCGATTTTCGGGCGAGAGAGTAGGCTTACGTCATAGAAATTTGTTGCATGGCGGCACCCAGGCGCGTCAGTCCCTTACCACTTTGATGCGCCTGAATGAAGAAATTTTCAGGATGTTCACATATTTTGTCTGAAAATTATGGTCTAGGGTTCCCGGGTTTAGTACGCCCTTTCAAATGTCTGGGCGTCTCAGTTGGTAAGAGACACGAGGAAGTTTTTTTTCGGCAACCGGGATGTTCCAGTTTACTCACGCTTGAATGTTATTCTTAAATGGGTTTGGGGCAAACCGGATATTCAGAAATTCACTATGTGATTGAATTTAGGAACTGGACATCAGGAAATCCGGGTCAGGAATAGCTTGCCTGAGGTAGGTTGGACACTGCGGATCACATTATAGTGGATACATGGAAGAGTATATTTTGTGTTTGATGTCACAAGATCCTAAATTTGCAATAGTTCGATTCGCCCTTCTCTCTCTTCAACCATGCTGGAAACTTCATGCGTCTGGGCCTGTGTCTGCTCGATCATGTACTGTTCTCAGGAGTAGTTATCGAGTGAAGCATGTGCACATTTAGTTATTGGTGCAGTCTGATTAATTTAGCTGGTAGTTTAGAGAGTAATTCGCTCCCACAATGAAACATGGAAGTTACGAATGGAGTAATGCCTTTTGTACAGCGTTACGAGGTAGCATCAGGACAATCTCCTGTTGCCTATTTATTCGAATAAATATCCAAAAAAAGTGCGAGAATGCACCGCTGCCGTGTTTCGAGTTTTGAGTGTTTCATAAGCCAATATTGCATAAGTCCCCTAACATGTGGCATAGTACTCTGAAAAAAGGGTATGGTAAGAATGGTGGTCTCAGAAGTGTTTGAAAAAAGAAATGCCGCTCTACATTGGCGGTTGCAAAACTTACCTGGCTGATAAACCGTCCTACTGGTTCAATCAGGTCTGAGGCCTGCCGCCGTTAGCTATCCATTCTTCTGACCTGTATAGGGAATGAATATATTATAAAAAAAGAATAAATACACTATTATTGCTAAAGCGACTCATACATTATCTTATAGTTGCATAATTCTAACATGCTGTGTACCAGGTCACCATGCCTGTTAAATATTCATATGACGCTATCCTCACACCGAAGTACAGTATCATTTAGTTTTTTACAGATATTACTCTGAACAAGATGTGTGAAAACTACACGAACCTGTTGTGGTACGTACGAGTGTCCATTGCCGAATAAAAAAAACGTTAAAGACTGTCAAACTCATGAAAGTTATAATAATAATAATAATAGCATAAATTTTGAGCATGAGCTTTCTGTGTTTGAACTTTCTGAATTTCTGAGTAAATTTTCTACAATGACCAAATTCGTAGTTTTATTTATTTACTTTTAATCGATTGGCACCGTCATTTTTTTTTCACAGTCTCTTTACTTTCTTGCGGCGATATCGGTTCATACTACCCCTCACCTTCTCCCATAATATACACACCAGCTGTGTGATGTCTGTTTTATAGGATACTGTATAAATTGTTTACAACCAAGGCCACACCGCAATAAACAGTCTCCACTCCTCCCATGACCTAAGGATCCATAAATTTTAACACAAAAACCTTATTTTTCGTCATTCATAAGACGTTTTAACACAAGCTGTTGTTTACAATTTGCAGCACACGGTGTCTAGTTGGCCCATAAGGTGTACTTATTTGCCAATAGGGATGGTAAGGCCATTTATGAAAGCGCACTTCCCTTGGTTCCGACTCAACCCCCTCCCCCCCTCTTACAATCTCTGCGTACGCTCCTGCTTATAGTATACTATTTTGCGCTGTTATCAGTTTCCGCACGAATGCGGTAGAAAGATTTTTGCTCTCCCTCCACTCCTCCATTTTCCCATTCCCCCCTTCCATCTTCGAAACTTCTATGAATTCCATGAACTTTACCCGTTCAAAATGGCGACATATTTATTTCGTGTAATTTGGACGTCGTTTTAGAGTTGTTGAGGATGGGATACACCTGCTTCCCCTGACAACCCGGGTTGTACATTGATCCCATTAACAAGGCTTTTGGGCTCAGATTGCTGACATTCCTCAATTATCACCTGGGCAGTGTTCCTGCGCCCAAGACACTACAAAATAATGATGCTGACATGTAAGTTCAGCTAGCTGCAATATCGAACGGACCGAGGAACAGTTGAATTTCGTCAGTTTGTTACCGACACTTACTTCTTCTGAATTCGTATTCGATGGAGGGACGTCGAAGTTTTCGCTTTGAAGATTCCGTCACTTGTTTCAAGGCCAGACTCAAATTCGCCGCTCGCTGTTTGAGAGGAAGTTGGAAAAACATTTAGTTAGTACAACAAATTTTACGAAAATTGGTCTATAACTTCTTCGGCGGAACGAAAAGAGAGAAATCTGCAAACCAAACCTGGTTTCGGAGATTAGGTGCAATATGGCCAAGGATGTGGGGAATCGCCAAAACAATTCTGCGGGAAAAAATAAAACCGTTTTTTTTTGGTGGCGGGGGGGGGGGGGGTCTTTCACATTGGCTTCAGTAATATGAGCCGCAGGCAGGAAAAAAGTAATGGTCCGTAAGCAGCGTCAGCGTTAGCGTCAAATTACCATTTGGCGGAATGGGCGTGGCCAGATATTCTTCAGGGAAATTTGACGGTAAACTAATGTAGAGTGGAATTGCCAATTTGAAGTTTGGCTCAAATAATACAATTAAAAAAAAAGAGATACGGTTAAGTAATGACCTCAGATGTGAAATTCCTGAGCGTTTCGTTCGTTGTCAATCAACCAGTACAGGGAGAGACCTGCAAGCAGTTGAGGAAGCTGTAGACCTCCGGATAGGTCAGGTCTTGGCGCCAGTCTCCGAGCGGGTGAATCTTGTCCTTCAAACTGTTGTAAAGTATGCGCCCGTCGGCCATTCCAGTGGTGATCACGTGATCTTTCCCTTTTGGCAGTTGGGTGTCCTGTAATAGAACATTAGCAAATGTTATTGATGCATTGTTCGGCATGTCTTTGCGCAGGTTCATCACAGGTTCTACGACCCCAAGATATCAGTCATGCGATACAGGATTATGCATTGGCCTTAATCCAAATCACGTGGCCGTTCGTTATTTGGTTAGGTATTCCATAGATGCGGATACGGTGTGCGGTGTGCTAAGGTGAAAATCGCAGATTCGTGGAGGATGTTTGTTTCCCTATATGAAATATGCAGGGTGAATTGCTCCATGAGAAATATGTTCCATATAATCAATATAATTTGCCGCGATGTGGCATCAATGCCGCTTTGTTGCACATCGTAGTTTTCCCTCTTCAGTTGCCTTTTCGATTCTGCATGAACCATTTGCTGAGTACTCAACAATTATTATGTTTGTATTCCGTAATTCGGAATTTTCGTAATTGCAGGGCAAGCGTTTGCCGTACACATTTCAAACATCGCGACTGCCGCGGGTTAATGGCTGAAGAGCACACCATACATTGTGTTAGTGGAAAATCAAACGCCAGGATTGGAATAAGGACCCAACTTCGCGTAGTGATTCCTTGCCCTCTTTTTGCCAATACCAGTATTCTGTAACGAAATGGAACTTCGTGAAGGTACATCCCTTTCCTATTTTTTCTATTTTATATTTTCTTCGTATTCTTGGAACGGGACTCCGATTTAATTCCCTACACCACATCAAGCCTGCAGGCCCCACGAACAGATCACTTCATGCAATTCATACGTAGGAATCGCAATGTTATTTGTTCAGCATGTATTCATTTTACACTCTCGAGTGGCCACACTGTTGGCTGAGTTCCTGCTTCACCGGACAGAGGTATGTTCAAAGATACATACTACCGAGTGATTTACACTCAATGAGTGTGAGTGAGGATTTGTGGTACACTAATTACTTGTCCGTCACTCGTCAACAAGTATTTAGAACTATCAATTCGTCCTAAATATTGTAGGGAGGGATTCTTGACTCCTCCAGAATGTGTTGTAGCAAAGTGAGTACCCATTCCTCTGATGATACTATGGTCATCACCAAGAATTAAGGGTCATGATCATTTAGGTCAAAACGACAATTGAGGTATAAATTGGTCACCAAATCTAACTCGCACAGACGAACAAAGCTGTCCACTACGCCATGCAGGGAAAAAAAAGTATAAAAAAAAGTTTGGTTGCCAAGATTATTATTTGAAGAGTATTCTCTTGTGACCGACTAAACCGACCTAAGCCCAAAACATAGGGTTCCCACTCTTAACATATGAGCAAACATCACCTAACCCATTGGAACTGGACATGCTTGCGTAACAACACACACACACACACACACACCACACACACACACACACACCCACACACACACAACACACACACTACACACACGCCACACCCCCTACACACATAACTTACACAAACATACACGCACACAAGCACGCGCACACACATACGCACATAATTATCTGTTAAAAGCGCTTTGGTTACTGACCAGACAGCGGTGATATTAGCGCTATATAAATACTAGTAT
>JAODTK010000076.1:0-16037 GCA_026419785.1 Sclerodactyla briareus | reverse complement strand
CATTTGCGTCAGTTGTATAACTTATACAGTTACCATTACATAATTGCACTGGCAGGAGACCATCTTACGGTTTACATAAACTGCGTTTGGGTCACATTGGTGTTAATGCTAGTTATTAAACACAGAAACTTTACAGAACGAGTGCGACCTGTGTGTCTAGAGGACATATTTATTACGTAACAACTATGCATGAAAGCTACATAGCTCGGTCTCAGCTTGATCGGAACTGCTACATTACCTTACCAATGTTATTATGGTTGGGTTACAATATCGTTCCGATTAGTGTTGCAGATTGCAATCACTATTACAGGCGGGTGCGAGCTTTGGGCGCACTATAGTTACGTGGCTGTTAGACCATTAGGATTGTACTTGCTACAAAAATCGTTGCTGAACACGGCTACATTAACGTTTACTGCTCCTATGGCAATGTGATATGCCAAAAATCGGTTTGCAAGACCATTATTGTTAAAAATTCAGTTGCAATAAATATACAAAAAACAATTGAAAAGAATGATTCCTCAGAATACGGTGCTGTTACCAAATTATGTGACGAGTAACGTTACATACAGGTTATGTAACTACCCCCTTTCCCATTCATAAATATTTTTTAGCAACCGTTGTAAACAGGTGTGTACAGTTGTCGTTGTTAAATTATAAGGGTGTACTTTGACTATACCCCACCCTTAATAGAATGGAGGAGGAATTAAGGCATAGTCAGTACATTCGCTAATGAAAATAACAATGGGAGGTAAATTAGCAAGTAAGAGGAAAAGGAAAGTTCGACTACACTTCAGAAGCCTACCGATGCAAAGGAGCTACGATTATTTGCGAGGATGTATTGCCGGTTCTCTATAGATGTTCCAGACACCCATACCGAAGATAGGACAAAAATCTAAAGAAAACTCATCTTGTGTTCAGAAACATTCGCCGAAGTAGAGAAGCATACTTAATAGCCATAGAGAATGTTCCCTCAACTCTACGTGCACTGTGTTAAAAATATCTGTTCGAATCGATCAAACGTCCAGAGGGCAACAGACCGGCGGGTTTACATAATAAACTGTTTGATATAACATACAAAACATTTTACTGGTGGTAAGTTTTGCTTTTTGTTATGGTTAATGACTGAGGACTTTAGAAAAGATTATGGCAGTGGATGGGCTAACGGGGCATTTTTTTAAATTCAAGGTTCGGTACTTTTCCTGAATAAACTCATAATAATAATAAAAAAATAATAAACTTGGACCTTTCATCTATTTTTCGGAAGGTGATCGGACGAACGCGTGGTGGTGAGTCGGTGCAAAAGAACAGATGGGACAGATTAGGTCGGGAAGATCTACCCTCGAAATAGCGGAAACACAAAAGAAGCCAATTATACTCAGAAGCGGAATTCAATACGGCAAGACATGTGAAGTTCAGCAAGTCTAGTTGTACATTATCATGTTTTTCCTAGCAAACAAGACGGGCGGCACAGTTCTGGACTCTACGGAGGCGATTCCCCGTGCTCAACTGTGACACCACTTAATAACAGCAATGCAGAAACTCAAGGGTGTGGAAGTATAGAATTAACCAAGACAGATAGTGGATTTTTCAGATGAGTAATTGCGGATATGTCAAGCGCTCAAAGATAGAAAGTAGGAACGAAACTATGAGTGATAAATCGTGGAAAGTGTCTGATCCAACCTCACGCCAAAGATACTTAGCAGATCTTTGGAAAAAAAAAAATGGTGGCATTCAGAACGAACTGGTGGGTCACCTTCCAGTTGTGCACCCTGGCAGCTAGTGCCACACAGTCAAAAAGCTAGGTCTTTCTCGGGTTAAGCCATGAGCCTATTAATATACATCCAATCATAACATCTTTGACGCATTCTGTTATGGACAACTTATTCTCTCAAGTTTGTCAGCGGAAAAACACATTGAGGACAAAATTCTGGTATCAGCAGCGTATCTATGAAATCAACAGTTGTGCTGACTAATAACATCAGACAGCGGTTGTAAATACAGTGTTAATAAGACTGGTCCTGACTCGAAGCCCGGGGCACACGATACATAGATGTAAGCTCTCAGAGATAGAGACGCCAGTTATGCAGATTGGGTTACAGTTTCGAAATACGAAGGTAAAACACCGTAAAACCGTTCCGGGACACCGAAGGTTGCTCTCAAGTCGCCTTTGAAAAATGGAATGATCAGCGCGTTTCGAACCAGCGGTGAGGTCTAGAAACATGGCAATGGAGATTAATATGTTGTCGATGTTGGCCGGTGGCCAATCTAGAAACACCCAGCATCGCGGTCTCACGCTGGTGAAACTTCCTATAAGCAGAGTAAGTGTCTCTCCCCTAAGTTATTTCACAGTGTTCCAATAACTGTTTCAAAGGACACACTCTCTTAAGTCCCTTAGCAACGAAAAAGGGATGTTAGAAATAGGTCTAAAATTCCCTAGAGAGTTACAGTCAAGAGCCCCGTCTCTTAAAGCCGGGGTGAACAACAACCTGTTTAAATGAGACGGGATAATACCAGGACTGGAGGATCATGACGATATAGTATCAGCGGAGACCAGATCAATCAATACAGGTTAAACCAGCTTAGTAGGAATGCTTTGACAGCATTTGTGTGATAGATTGGATCCTATTTCAAATTCAGATATATGTGAAAAAGTATCAAACACGGCCTTCTGACTGAAAACAGTGGTGGGTCAAACTGGGGGACAAAAAAAAAGAATGGACAAAACTACTGTGGCCAGTTAGTAGGAGCGAGTGGTCGGTAATATTGACGAACTTGGATATTTTTAAAGTCCATGTCACTCGCCCAAGAGCTGCTTTGTAGGTGAGACAGACTCATTTTGTCACTGAAATATAGTATTATGGCTTCGTAATGCACATGGGTGACTCTGTCCTCATATGTCTGTATATCAGTTCGTGGCACAGTTAAGGTTAGTCTTACGCCATCTCCGCTCGGCAACGTCTTTCTTAAGTCGGCATCATGAACTCCAATGACCAGCCCAGCCGCAGAAAGGGACGGTCCCTGTCCTCCTGGTAGCCAAGGTGCGTGTTGATCCAAGAATTCGCGGAAGACCATCGTTTTTTGTAGCATTGCACGAGAGACGCAAACGTCGATTTCGGCATTTTGGCAAGTATTGTCTGGCCGGTGCAGAAAGTCTGCCTGAACAATCACAAGGTTTACAGCAGAATGTTGCGCGACCTCCTTTGTGACCAAGCGAGTACCAGGTGATCGGCTTGGAGACGCTAAATGACCCCCGAACTGCCCAAAATATGAAAGTAAATAACTGCATTAGTTAATTGTTCGGTTGCAGAGTGATTGTAATAAAACTCGGGATATGCTATTCATGGGAAAGAAAAAAATTCCGGTGAGTGGACACATTCAGGAGAATCCTTGAGACGTGAGCATACGAAAATTAATAAAGTCTCACTGCCGCTGATGTTGACGATTCATACGAGGGAAAATGCATCCTGAGGGTTGATACGTTCATCATGGTAGAAGACAGATAGTTAACACGGGTCAATAGTAATAATTGCAAACCTAAGATGCCCTAATTGTTTTTCACTCCTTAACGAAACATCTACTGATCATATTGAATATCGACACTATATGATATATGATATAGATTTGAGAAAGTGTAGCTAAATAAGAAAGTCCGAAAATCAGGGAATTAAATGACATTGAAAAGGTTGCAATAGTTGTCTTTCTAGTGCTATTGTATTCATTGAATATACGTTATTTCGTAAATGTTAGAAAAAAATCATGGTTGGGATTTGATCCAATTCTGATGTGTCGGGACAAAAATTGTTACAAACTGAAATCTTAACTACCTCATCAGAATTGTTTGTGCCTATCGCTGTGGAACCGGTGGACTATATAACAGTACAGAAAAAACGTGTCGGACTTTCGCCTATATTCTGGTTAATTTTACTGTAAACTTCAGGCACGTATTGCAGGCAGAGCAGAGTGAGACCATTGTCACATTTGGTTAAATTTCCAGGTCTAGGCAGTGTTCTAAATATCAAAGGTGAGATCCTCGTTAAATGAGCTAAACATGGAATGTGATATGGTTTATTTTTGTTTTGTTTTTGCTGGTTTTCTAATTGCAGTGTGAAGTTATACAATTCTGGAAGAAATTCTTTCGAGTAAGGGGACACCAGATCTTGAGTAAGAACAATATTGCAGCCTCTAACATATCATCAACTCAATTAAATTATTAGAATGGTATAATAATAATTGCAGACCACAGAAGGAATAAATTAGTTTGCCATTTTCAAAGGATCCCGGACACAAGCACAATAATACCACACTCATCCCAAAGTTCCAAATAAAAGCAAAAGCTAAACCGTTATGTTACATCGGTTGTTACGGTTCGCCGAGTTAGAACGTTGGCTATAAAGGTGACAAATTGAAGATGAATAAGAATTAGTCATCACATTCGCTAATTGAAACGACATGAAACGGTTGAAAGTTGTCTATTCAGTGTTATTGCATTCATTTAAATCTACAGCTGAGAGTACGTAGGGTTTAGAAATGAAATCATCGTTAAGAAGTTGAATCACGATCCTGGTTGACGGAAAAAATAGATACAAATTGAAATCTTACCTGACGTTGCTCCTCTGCGCTACATGTGATATTTCTGATTATCCGCTGCAGGCTTACGTCATAGCTTTTCTCCTGCATGGGAGGAAATGTTGGCTAGAACAGAAACAGAAAAGAAAACTTCTCTAGATGATTCGCCTATCAGTGCGGGAGCTAGCCAGCAAACGCGGTGTGAAAGTTGGAATTACCCGAAGAGTGAAAAACTATGGTAATTAGTCTGCTACGTCTTGTGCGAATAGCTGACAGCAACAGTCGTTTCAACAGTGTTATCCAAAACTGCCATGTAGGTTTCGAGAGTATTAGGCCCTAAACCACCCCCTATCGATAACTGAATTTGCGGGACAAAATTAGAATTCAGTAATGGATACCCAGCCAGTAATTTGCGAAAATACCAAATAGAGCTCACATAGGCCTACGTGACTCTCGCGTGATATCGCCTGGCTACCAATTCACGGGCAATAAAAACAATTCCATCAAACAACGGGCCTACAAACCGGGACGAAATCAAACAATCCAATAGCATGCACACAGACGCGTGTTTATCACAACGTGATGCACCAGGGCTTTACCGTGAGCAGTTCAAAGTACCCGAGGCAACCGCTGGCAATCAGTGGAGGCGTACAAGGTCACAACGCGCTGTATAGGGGCGCGATGTTTATGTGGCGGGGTATGCATGAGTGACAATAAAATACGACTGGCCGGGATTGCTCAGTCGGGGAGGAATCATGGAAATTGTTAAAAAATCTCGAATCGAATGGTGAACGGTTAAAAAGCGCCGGCAATATTTGTCAAATTGGAATTTTGTCTTTCCAAATGATTCGGTTCTTGTTTGGGGCGCAGGACAGGCTGTATGACATTCCCGGGCTAGTCCAAAAAAATGTTGTGAGTTCCGCTTGTTCGAAATGAGGATGGCGAGGTCCATGAATAATAATTTTCAACTACTGCGGGGAAAAAATGGGCTTTCCCCGTTTCTGGCCTAGCTCCGCACTGCCTGTACTATGGTTATTTCTACTTGAACTTTATACAACTGATTTGCAGTCCGAGTTGAGCAAATTAGTCAATTTGTTCAAATTCGAATTAAATTGGTCTAGGATGCATGAATCCAGTGATCAATTTGTACTTGGCAAAGGGAAAATACTTATAGTTACTTTCGCAAAACACTTCAGACACGACCGAATTTGGAAGAGGGGCAATTGATTACAACGTGTTTACGTCCCAACGCTCAGTACTGTATCTGAAATATTGAGGGGCGAAAATCCCTGCTACGTTGAGCTATACGCAAATGTACTGAAAATGCCTTTACATTGTGATGTTGTCCGATGAACCATTTTTACTTGGTCTATATGGTAAGAACAACTCCGGGGTGGTAGTAGAAGGGATAATTCGTTTAAGCAAGATAATATTGAGGTAATAAAAAATGCTATAACTATTGGAGGTATGAATATAAAATAGGTGGCAGACTCCAAAAGGCATGAATACGTTGCCAATATTCTGCAGAAAACCTGACGAAGGCGCAATGAATATCGCAGTTGCAAGTCATTTCCAGGGGAAAGTAACGAGAAATCCGTTATGTTTATGGGTACAGTTCCTACCTCGGCCAATAGAGCTCTTAACGCGTCACGAGATGTCTTTTACTGCCTGGTCTTCGCATCGGGAGTTGATTTAGGACCGATCTTGGATATAAATTTTAAATTACGAAAAAAACAAGAGATATTTAGGAAAACCCGCGAATGTGCAGAACGTTCACCCAGTTCACACAGTCACAATTGAATACACTAAGGTGGGCGTCCCACAGAATCGTGCAAATCGTACTTTATGTGTCGTACGGTCCGGTTATTATAAGTCACGAAGCAAAACACCATTATGGTTACATAGCACGTCTAGCATAATTGTGTTTTCACCAAGCAGTGTTATAAGAGGTATTCATTATGTCGTAGCTTTATTGTTCGAGATAAACTGATTAATAAGTTGGGGTGGGGGTGTGTTATACATTCAAATGGGTCGGCATTTGTTGTGGTAATGATGGGAGAATGCAGTGTAGGTATTTTGTACTTGGCGAAGAAAATATTATGGTTAATTTTTGCATGAAAAACATCAGAACGATGCGCAAAGAGTGGGGCAATGGTCACGGATTGGTTTATATCCCAAGCTTCAGTCTTGTCTTGATATTGAGCGCAGAAAATCCTGCTACGTACATCTAATATTTGAGTAAGATTAATATTGCCCCATAAAAATTCTAAAACTATTGGAGGGTAAAAATAAATAAGTGCACACCTCAAAAGCGTAATTTCGTGCCACTCTTGAGCGGAACCCTAATCAAGGCGCACGTAAATATCGAATAAGGAAACTTTTTTTGGTCCTTTAAGGTAAACAGGAAACTTTAGTTACACCGACGTGTCCAGTTCGTGTCGTGTAAGGGGCGAAGAGAACAACGCGGGCAATCCCCAGGTTGACAGGTCATCTCAAATGTGGAACTAATCAGTTGTTTTCTAACCTGCCTGCTTTCGCAGTTACATAATAGCCGAAATTTATCAAAATAAGTCTGGAAGCCGCGGTACCCCCCGAAAAAAGTTCATACATAGACATTTCAGTACATTTACAGCATAAATGTGGAAAACCTTCGTTTTGATACCCTGATACCTTGTTTCAAACTTGGGATCATTCAGTCCTCCTAATTCTGAATATACTGAAAACAGAAACAGATTTTCGAAAATTCCCAATTTGGCCAAAACGTCAAAATTTTCGGCACCCTTAAAATCAACATTTTGGTAATTTTGCTGATTGCATGTGAAAAGTTGTAAATTTGTGCCCCTTTTTTTAATTGCTAAAAGTTTGGAATAATTCAGCCTCGAAATAAGCGAAAATATTTGACAAATAATGAATGAAAAAATTCGCAAAAATTGAGAGAAATTGCCCACAAAATTTGTTTTTTGCCCTATAAATTCCACAATTTTGATAGTTCCACCTAATCTTGAGACCAAGATCGTGTGTTTGTGGACTTACAGGTGTGGCAAGAATTGACTTTGTTCAACCATTCCGAAAATGGAGATATTTGCGAAAAAAACCATCAAAAAGTTGACGGACACGCAAAACACACACACACAAACACACAACGCATACCACAAACGGACACTTCGAATGCACTCAATTGCTGGAATCACCTGGCACCCACGGGACCCACCAATGGTACCATCAGTGGATAGTAACTAACCACCACTATGGTTACCATAGCAACGGGCTAGTGACAAACCAGCAACAGTAAATATAGGTGAAATGGCCAAAGTGACTACAATATATCATTGTCCCTTCGGGAACGATGAGATAACAATGGCTAGACATGAACAAAAATGAGGGAGTGTTACATGTCTGCAGTGAAAGGTTATAACATAAACTTTGACATACAATAAGACCAATAGAACAACATGAAACGCACACAGAAAAACGGGGAGGAAACCTGCGTAAGACGATAAACTGGATTGCAACACATCACAAGATACCTCGTAAATCTAGATGTGTATGGTTAATTTTGCCGCGTGCCAAGAAAGATGAGCGAGGACACGTTAGTATTGGAACGAACAGGTCTAAGCCTCACCGCTGCGTGGATTAGCATGTCACAAAGCTGGCTTATAGAGCGGGTGATCCTTGTCCTTCCAGAAAAGACCTCAATTTGTTCCGAACTCGAGACCGATACGGTGTCGACCCGTGGGCAAACACCTCCCAATAATTCCCCCTACCTCTTTAATTATATCGTCCGATATTCTTCTTGTTGCGCTTATCAGTGTTGCCCACCCAACAGTCACCAGCAGTACGTCCATGACTGAGCAAATGCAAATGATTGAATTAAAAATATGGCGAGAAGATCCGGGCTCACATTAAAAGAAGGTAATTTACGGACCGGCAGATAGGCGGGGTCGTAGCCGCTTCTCTACGTACTTAACATGGTCATGAAAATTCAAGTGTGTCATCTAGGGACTACCCCAGATACAAATTCTGCCACTCTATAAACAGTGTTGTCTTTAATAACCCTAGGCTAAGCGAGCTGGTTTTGTCCTATAATCAATGACCTTTCCTTAGTTTTCTTTACGTGTAATTGCAGTATTACTCTATTTCTTTACATTTAATTGCAGGTTTACATGGTCCTAATTATGGTTTGTATGAACTACATTAATGTTGCCAACATGCTAGAAACATTGAATCAACCAATTGCCTTTCCTATCCAGTGTAGCAAGGACATTCAAATCCAGACGAGCAACAAACACTTACCTCGGCCAGATTTTTTGACGTTGTTATGTGAGTTTTTTTCTTGATTTCCGACTGCCGAGTGAGCCACAGTCGCTCCCGCTGCGGAAAGTGCTAGACGAGGGTTTTCTACCCAAGGTGTTCCATCATTGTAGAAGATATTCAAATACAGACGGATTGCAATAAGAAGTTTACCTCGGACCGATGATGTGGACGTTGTTGTGGAGAGATTTTACTTGTTTTTTTGCTACGAAGCTAGGCACTACTGTTGCTCCCCCCGTCATGGAAAAAATTATTGTTTTATTATTGCTTATGACTGTACAAACAAGATTGTCAGGATTATGCATCATTGAAGGGTATTTTCCTAATGGTGGGTCCGCCAGGACTGTGGGTTTCTATAGTTGCTTACTTTGCATCTTGATAACGTTTGAAGCCATGGGTATCTTGTGCGAGTACATCAGGGCATGTACTCCCAAAGTACAGTTGTGATGCCTACAATGGTGAATTTTACGTCACTCGGCTTTGTAAACGAACATATTCCCAATCCAGACGAATACAATTATGTGAACTTACCTTTCAACCGCTGATTTGACGATGTTTATGAGGCTTCTTCTCGATTTTCTGCTGCAAAGTTGGGCCACTACTTTCGCCTAAGGAAAATGCGGATTATCCCTGTACGAACGAAAGTGTCGGATTGTGTATATGAGATTATTTACTAATGCTACGCTAGGACTGTGGGGATAGTGGCAATTTGCCTACATTTTGTGTTTACTTTTGATCTTGCTACGTTCACCAGCGATGGGTTATCTTGAGCTGATACGTACGGTAAACTTTACCCTCAATTACAGAGTGATATCTTAAAATGGTACAATTTTCACTCACTCGGCTTTATTGTATAAACAAAATACATTGTGAATGCTAGAGCATCTTTGTTGAACTAGAATAATAGTAGTATACGTAAATATACGCTTTCTGTTATATGAATGGCAGGATTGGGTCCCTGGATCAATGCTATTTGGGAACCACCATAGTGGCCTTGTCACTAAAATGGGCAAAAAAATATTGTTTCAAGCCGCCAAACCTGTCCATCTAATAATGATTCCACACGAATTTTAAACTAGAATCTACCTCCCGAGTGATAACCCTGCTTGTAATTCGTCTGAGGAGTGTTCCGTCGTCTTGGATGCGATTGGTGCTTCCGTCTTTGTAGCGAGGATGGATTGGATTATGGAGGAATGAAAATGAGGTCACACTATTCAACAGCTTTTTAGAACATGTGCCCTATACGTACTTCATTAAAAAACGATGCAGGACCGGATTCACTCAATGCCTGGACTGCATAAAAAAATTGGGCAATTGTGCTGAATCTCTCGATCTTGGTCAAGGTAATGATTCATATGATGAACCAATTAGACACATCGATGCACATCGCATCTTGAAACAAAAAATACAAAAAAAAAATAACAGCAGTAAGAAAAAAAACAAGTATAGCGTCAAAGCTGATACGATTACACGGGACCGGTCAGTCTAGATAGTGACTGGCAGGGCAGGATGCAGGGTCCAAACCCGATAGAGTATCAAATGGAAAACACCAACATCGCGTTGGAAGTTTTTGTTTTTATGTTCGCCGCAGACCCAGACTGCAGAAAACGGCCACTTCCCTAGCCTTTTGACGCGTGTTCCGAATCATTGGATCATTGAGGATAATATGTCTCCGAATGTCCTGCCAACGGAATTGTCTCTCGAAAATTGTCTCCTAGTCTTCCGTGAGAGGACATGTTCCAGAGAACATCTTCGGCTCCCAGTAGTAGTGCAAAAAAGGAGGAAAAATCGCAAGAGATAGGGCATTTAGTGGCACTGATTTAACAAAATTGGAAGTCGCTTTCCTCATGCCGTTTGAAATGATCGTTGTCTCCTGCATTTGTCAACGTGACCCATCAGGACCTACAGTACTAGGTGGAGAACGGAATCGTCCAGTAGGTGCGTGGCCGTAGTCGAAAGGTTGCAAGTTCGAATCCTGGCGAAGCTAGACAATCTTCCCTTTGCACTGTTGAGTATGGTGCTATACATTCTACTACTTCTCATTACCCAGGTACCATTCAGCAGGGACACGCAAATCGACCTTGTATGGGTGGGACATTAGCAGCAACTGACCCGACTTTGTCGGTCTCAGGTGCACCAATGACTAGGAGTGTGATGTATGAAGAGCGCATTTGATAAAAAAAGGTTAAAACATAAACATTTGAAACAATACAATGGCATATGCAGATAAGACAATAAGAACATTAGAACAATAGAACCCGCATACAATAAAAATTGGCCAAAACCCGGGTCAGACGATTAAATGGATTCTGAACACATGACAGCTACCGTGTAACATCTAAGATTGTGTAAGGTAATGCCGTGCCAAGGAAAGAGACCGTGACCGTTATTATTGGAACGAACAGGTCTAAGCCTCCCGCTGCCGTGGAGTAGCCTGTCCAAAAGTGGCTATAGGCGAGGTGATCCTCGTCTTCCAAAGACCTCAATTGTTCAGGAATCGAGAACGGATACACGGGTGATCGAACAGGGGGCAAACTCTCCCCAATTAGCTCCCTACATGTCTAATTATAATCGTCGATAATCTTCTTGTGCGCTTGACAGGGTATGCCAACCCAAAAACACATGACAGTAAGTCCATATTGAGCAAATGAGTGAATTATCAAATATGGCGAGAAGATCCGGGCGAACATTAAATTAAATTAATTTACGGAGGCAGTATATGCGGGGTCGTAGGACGTTCTCGACGTGCTTTAATTATGGTCATGAAAATCCGTGTTGTATCTATGGGGACTACCCCAGATACGGACTATCTCCGCTCTCTCACCGGTTGTGCTTTAATAAAAAACTAGGCTAAACAGGCATGGTGTTTTGTCCTATAAATAAATGGACCATTTCTTTAGTTTTCTTAGTTAATGCGATCACTCTATTTCTTTTACGTTAATTGCAGTTTTACCTGGGTCATAAATGGTTGTGTGAACTACTCATAGTTGCAACAATTCTAGAAACATTGAATCAACAATTGCCTTTTTCTAGTCAGTTGTAGAAGGACATTCAAATCCAGACGAGTAATTCAAAACACTTACCTCGGCCGCTTTTTGACGTTGTTATGGGAATGTTTTTCTCTTTGATTCCCATATGCCGAGTTGAGACACTAGTTCCGCTCCCGCTGCGGAAAGTGCTAGATCTAGGGTTTTTTACCCAGGGTTCCTATCCATTGTAGAATGATATTCAAAATCCAGACGAATGCAATCAGAGTTTACCTGGACCGATGATGTGACGCGGTGTGTGAGATTTTCACTTCGATTTTGTTGCTACGAAGTAGGCTACTAATTTTGCCCCGCTCATGGAAATGTTGTTATATTATTGCATGATGTACAAACAAGATTGTAAGGATTATTCATGAAGGTTATTATTTCCTGATGCTGCAGCCAGGACGTGGGTTTTATTAGGTTTCATACGTTTGCAGCTTGCTACGGTCGACAGCCTGGGTAGCTTGTTGCCGATACATCAGTGACACTGTCTCCCAAAGTACAGTGTCTGATGTTCCTATCAATGGTGCATTTTATTCACTCGGATTTGTAAACGGAAAGATTCCAATCCCACGACAAATTACAATTATGAACCTTACTCAACGCTGATTTGCGCGGTATATGGAGGTCTTCTCGATTTTCCTGCTGCAAAGTTGGCCACGGTCTTTCGCCTAAGAAAATGCCGGATAGTCGTACGAACGAATTGTCAGGATTGTTTATATGGAGAATGATGATTACTCAATGCTACTCTAGGACTGTGGGGAATAGTGGGGGGAAATTTGCACATTTTTAAACTTTTGATCTTGCTACGTTCGCAGCGATGGGTATCTTGCGCTATACGTCGGTTTTAAATTTACCATACATTTACAAGTGATATGTTAAAATGGTAAATTTTCCTTCACTGGATTATATGTATAACGAACGATACAATTGTGAATGCTAGCGCATCTTTGTTGAACGAGATAATAGTATACGTCAATACATAGCTTTTTCTGTATATGAATGGCAGGATTGGGTCCGGATCAATGATTTGGGAACCACATAGGCGTAACTAAACTGGGCAAAAATATCATTGTTTTACAAGCGCCCAAAACCTGTCATTCTAATAAGAGTCCACACGAATTTAAACTAGAAATCTACTCCGAGTGATAAACCCTTGCAGGTAATTGTTGAGGAGTGTTCCATCTCTTGGATGCGATGGGATTTCCGTCTTGTAGCTAGGATGGATCAGATTCGGAAATGATAATGAGGTCACACTATTAAACAAGCCTTTAAACCATTTGCCTATGTACTTCATTAATAAACTAATCGGACCTGATTAACGCAATGACTGACGGCATCAATAGGGCCTGATGCTGAATCTATCTAGTTGGAGGGTTAATTAATTCATATTGATGAACAATTAGCACAATTCGATGCACATCGCACTTGAAAACAAAAAAATAACAGCAGTAAAGAAAAACAAGGTATAGGGCCAAAGGCGGAGTACTGCTACACGGGACCGGTGATTCGAGAATGTGACTGGAGGGGGCAGGATGCAGTGGTCCAACCCGATAGAGTATCAAATGGACACACCAAATCGCTTGGAAAGTTTTGGTTTTTTAGTCCGCCCCCAGATGCAGGAAAACCCGGCACTTTCCCAGCCTTTTGACGATGTGTCCAAATCATTGGTCATTGAGATAATATGTCTCAGAAAGTTCATTCCAACGAATGTTCTCGAAGTAATTCTCCTAGTTCTTCCGTGAGAGCATGTTCCAGAGAAACCATCTTCCGGCTACCAGTAGTCAAAAATGTGACAAAAAAAATCGCAGAGATAGCAGTAGTGGCACTGATTTACAAAATCGGAATTTCTTCCTATGACAGTTTTGAAATGATACGTTGTCTACTGCATTTTTTCACCAGTGACATCAGGATCCTACAGGACTAGGGGGAGAACGGAAATCAGTCCAGTAGAGTGCCGTGGCCGTAGTCGAGGATTGCGAGTTTCGAATCGGGCGAGCGAGACGATATTTCCTTTGCTGGGTATGGTGCTATACCTTCTACTACTTCTCATTTATTCATGTACCATTCAGCAGGGGACACGCAAAAGCGACCTGGTATGGGTGCGGCGTTAGGCGCACTGACCCGACGTGTCGGTCTCAATGGTTGCACAATGGAAAAGGAGTGATGTATGGAAGAGCGCGTTTTGATAAGGTTGAAAGTAGGCCCTGAAATGAAGCCACCTTCAAGCGTCAGCTTTATTATACGCTGAAAACCGGTGGCAAAGAAGTTAGGGAGTTATACATTTAAGATCTTAAAAGCTAGGAACTCCGGATTGATACCATAGGGCGGCATGGGGTTCAAACTGTTACTTCTTGACCATTTTTCTTGCGATATTTTCGAATAGATATATGGATAGGTCCACAAGGAAACGGGTCCAATGGACCCATGTCGTTTGTTCGATGTTAGTGTTGGAACTTTGGTAGACCTATGCCTGTTACAATAAGTTTCAAGTTTAACTACATTTGCGTTATGCTTCACGCCAGTGCCACTGTCAACATTTCAGAGCCCATAGTATGGTTATTAACATAATACAGGGTTTATACTCTTTAGGGGCAGAGTTGGGCGTTTGTACGTGCAGAGTGTAATCCAAGGCGTTTCTCTGGTCTTCTTAATGCACTTTTCGAGAGTTTCTTTAGTAGGTGTTTCGACAGTTCCTTAGCCCGCAAATCAAAACAGCTGTGATGAAGCAAATTCGTCTAGCCAGAGGCTAGACGTAAAGGATGTTCGGCACAGTTGAAGTGGGCCCCCCATGAACAGATCGGCAAAGGATCGGAGACAAAGGTCTCCCCGGAAAGCTTTCTTTGCGAATTGGGGCAAAAGTAAAACCGGTCAGGCTTTTGTTCCTGTTGCAGAAGATTCAAAACCATCCCGTGGGCTAATAAGCCGTGGAAACAATATTTCGAATATTTGTTTCAATTTGCGGCAGCGCAGGATCCGAATCTAAGGGCTGGGAGGGCAATAACTGTGGCTTCTGTTTGATAGAATTGCACAGTATTTACTATATGTTGATAGGAAAGTGTTTTCGATGCGAAAATATGCTCGTCTAGGTTTTACTCCTTCATTCGCTGAGTTGATATGCTTTCCAATTTCATATACGTTCGCGGATTTATCTTTTGACTTGATATTGGAATAGAGGCACCCTGTAATCCCCCATCCATGGAACGACGATCACGGTCATGACCTGCGTAATAGTACCGATGTAGCAGTAGAGTTGATGCGGCCAGTGGCAGCGGTATCTTGCAAAATCGAGGTATAAGAGTCATTGCCACTCTACGAGTTCTCGTGGTGTGTTTTTTTTATTCAATTGGAGCAAACGCTGCATGAAAACTCGTTGGAGTAATGACAGCAAGAGTCTCAGATATGTTGGTGGAGAGAATAGATAACTACAGTGATGCAATCTGCACAGGGCAAGGACGATATTGAAATATTCCCAAGATGGTAATCAGAACTTACTTCTTCCCCCGTATCGATGTTTACAGAAGCATGGAGACACCAACATCATGCACGTGCATGCTAGACAGCCATAGATTGCGTCCAGTAACATCACAACTTGGCTTTGGCACCTCATTATTTTGACAGTTTTACACAAAAATTGCTGCAATAGTCAATAAGACAATATTAAAAGGAATGTTGTTCGTGATACAACGGAAATAAGAAGAGTTGCGATTTTGAACATAGAAGAAAGTGCGAGCACGCACATCCCGAAAAAATGAGAAAAGTTTTGCTACTCGGAAATAGAGGTAGGGTTTACTTGCTATGACAAAAAAAGACATTGGATGTCAGGGGTCTATAATGAGGGCACACCAATCTCAACTGACACTCTAGCCAAAGTTGGAAACGTGAGACCAATAATATCGGCCACTTTCATCTGGACAGGCGTACTCTCAATTAGAATGGTCACATTCGACAACGATTTCCAGCAGGAGGACTTTATCATACTTGGCTATGTCAATTTGCGCCATAATTTTCATTTTTCCAGCTTAGTATTTCAATTCAAGTTGGAATACTACGATACCTCGAGTCCCTTGAAAACGTGCTCTCTGTGAGTGAGATGAAAGAAGATAGTTATATATACATAATTGATAAATG
>JAODTK010000075.1:0-26322 GCA_026419785.1 Sclerodactyla briareus | reverse complement strand
TGTCCTGTCGACGTGTATTTCCCTTTTTCAGATCTCATGGTTACATCCAGCGTGTCTTTACGTTATTTCTTTCGAGCATTCCCTCTACTTTCGTTCCGTGATGTTTCATCAGACAGCCATGGTGCGGATTTGTGACGACTGATTCTTCGTTCTTTAAAGGAGAACAGCTATGTAGCAGCTCACCAGATTAATGTAGCGATTGACTCGGTGTTGACGTCTTCATCTCACTAGAATGAAGCAACCCGGCAGAGGGACAGTCTTTGGAAACCGTCTGCCGGAAAGTTTCGAAAATTCTGATGAGGGCTGGCATGCACGGATAGTGTTCACTGATGTTGCAGTCAGGAACGAAATTACATGAAACGTCTGACTGCCCAGCGATGGATACCAACGTGTGTTGAGTCCAGGTCCTGGTAATTCTGACGAAGAACAAATGATCAAGAAAGGCTTGCCGATGATGATTCCCGTGGGTTCTTCAACGTGAACACTGAAGTCTCCCGCATGTTACAGTATAGTATCCCAGCTGGTATAAAACTTTCCATCGGAACCGACTGGCTTTTATGACCAGCGCACACAACTGCGAATGAGGGGCTAGGGGAGGGCGGGGGCGGAGAACGTGTTTGTCAGAACTTGTATTCGATGGGAGGTGACGAGTCGAAACCAAGGTATACGCCCGGGACGAATCTGGAAGGGGGGGGGGGGTTCACGAATCCTTCACCAGCTACACGGGATGAGGAAAAAAAAAATCCTCTGAAGCGGTACCCTTGGACTATGGGACGTTGGGATAACACCCCGGCAATATGCCAAACAGACAAGGCAACCTTCTTAGAAATAAGGGGCCCAAGTGATGGCTTGGTCAACTGGCATATATGAACAAACGAACAAAAAAGAGATAATTTTTGCTATGGGTTAGAAGTATGCGTTTCTTGTGGGTAACGTGCAAGTCGAGATTGTGGCTCGATCACGTGGAAAATGCCATAGCGCTATCTGCGACAGGGGGTGGGCTGTTTTATTCCCCTCCTTTTTTCCTCCCCCGCCTCTGGTACGAGAACCTATATGTTTGGGTAATTAATGCGGTATGTTCCGTGGACATTAGGAAAGAAAATGAAAATGATAAAACGTATTTACGGACCTGGACACATTAGTTAGGGTCATCTGAGTCCTTTTACGTCTGGCAACCTATGAACACAATACGTCGATGAAGTTCAGTCTGAGAAAAACAAACTTATGCATAGCTTCCCTCTGAATGTGGAAAGAACGATATTACTTTTCACTTACAGCCGGGCCCTCTGAAAAAATATATTTGATAGCTAATGTTCGTTGGTCAATACAAAATGAACCCCGGATGGCTGAATCTCATCTTGTAGGTTTCACGCTAATGAAGACATGGAACCTATGTTTCAAGTCAAAGTCTTCAACCAGGCTTAGGACCGGTGGGGGGGGGGGCGCAGCCACCCAGTGAACAAAATGTGGAGAAGCGTAAAGGCCTTTCGCCCCCCCCCCCCACGCGACAAAGTCCCGAAAACCCCTTTTTGATTGAAAAATAGCATTTGTCTATTCAGGCTTTTTCCCTTCCCTCATTTTCATTCATTTGCCTTGGGAATTTTCTGCTGAGTCAATTTTCGATCAATATCCACAAAATGGGCAAATTCGCGCGCCGCATGGTGACATTAATATCGTTGCCTGTCTATGTTTAATAATGATATCGGCTAATTTTTCTCTAACTAGTCCACTGTGACTGCTATTGTTACAAATAGTGGTCCCTTGATCATCCTGCTGAAGGTGTGTACATGGACGAGGAGCGCCGCCCCCTTCCCCGCTCTCCCTTTCGGAGCAAAGCCGTTTACCACGCATGGTCCAACATGAGAAGCCGAATAGATATGGAAAAAACGAGAGAGAGGAGAGTTCCCCGTCAAACCCGTGAACTGCAATGCAATCGTCGCCTTTATGATATTCGGGCCATACCTTTTTTTAGAGATTTCGTCGAAAAGAAACGGGGTAAACGTGTAAAAGAAATCTATATATACCCTGGGTCCTCTATAATGCCCTACTTGAGTGCCTTGATGCGTGGTTCCTGAACAAGTGTGATTCCGACCAGCTTCCGAAGAAAGGCACTTACTGAACTTAGTGCTCAGCACATGTGGCAGAGAAAAAAACAGATTCAGCAGCAAATCGCATCGAAGACCACCGGAAACTGCAGACAAAGTGGGGAAAAGGTGGGATTTGGCAGGCCCCAACATATCAGATTTAGGCAACTCTCGAAAATGGAAAACCACTTTTACTGCGCCAGGTGCAGTTCAGTTGGCAGAAAAAGATCACACTACCCGAGTAGCAATTGGCAAATCGCATGAGTTTTCGGACATGTGAAAATGCCAAAATTTATTCGGAACGAAGTTGTGTTTTGGAGTGAATACTGCCACCAAATGCATCTAAGGCCACAGGAATATGTAAAAAGTTATTCAAGGAGGAAAAGCGGGATTTGGCGGTCCTTTAAAAGGTGAGATTCAGACCAACTTCCAAAGGAATGTCCTTACCCTTCGATTTGGAAAAAAAAACTACAAGATTCAGAGCAGCACATCCACTAAGGGAAATGTGGAAAATGCACAATCATTTTCTCGAACGAAGTGAGTGTCTTGGAGTGCTATATTGCACCAAATTGCATATGAGGCACCAGAAAATGCAAAATCTTCCCAAAGTGGGAGTGGACTGCGGTAGTCCCTGAAAGGGAGGTTTAGCCCACTTAAGAGGGAACTCACTGTCTCGATGGCGGAAAAAAATCGCAAGATTTAGAGCAGCAAATCGTCTAAAAACATGCAAAAATGCAAAATTAATTTGGAAGGGAGCGAGTGTTCGGGGGTCCTATATTGCAACAAACTGCATCTAAGGGCAATGCCAATGCCAATTGTCTTAAGTGGGAGAAGGGGACTTTGGTGGTCACCTGAAAGGTGAGAATTAGTTCAACTCCCCCCTACCAAGAAGGGACACCAAGCCCTGATTGGCAGCAAACATAACAAGATTCAAAGCAGCAAGTCGCCTCTGAAGGCAGCAGAAAGCACAATTATTCTGGACAAGAAGGTGTTTCGGAGTCCTATATTTGCACCAATTGCCTACACAGGCAACTAAAAAATGAAAAACTTTCCCAAATGGGTGGGGGGGACTTCGAGGTTCTCTGAAAGTGAGAATAGACAACTACCAAAGAAGCCGATTACTGCCCTCGAGTCGGCGCGAATATCACAAGATTCAAAGCAGCGAATCGCCATGACGACATGTGAGAATGCCACAATTAGTTATGGGAAGAATTGTGTTTCGGGTTCCTATGTTGTACCAAATTGCATCTCAGGACACCTTAGAATGCAAAAATTCCCAACAGTGGGATAGGGGAACACTTCGGCGGTCCCCGAAAGATGAGATTTAGACCACCTCTAGAGAAGGAAGTCACTGCCCTCAATGCAGAAGAAAAGATTATAGCAGCAAATCGCATCTGAGACCTGTGAAATGCAAAATATTTCTGAAGCGAGCAAGGATGGGAGTGCTATATTGTAACAAATTGCATCTAAGGTCATCAGAAAATGAAACATTCTCAAAGGGGAGGGGGAACCCACTCCCCTTAGACCCCATATCCGTCATCCAAATTCAGCCCCCCCCCACACTCAAAATTTCGTTCATACGCCACTGTGCAAACCTGTAAGCCGACAAGGCTTAGACTGATCAGGTTAGCATGAAGACAAGGTAATAATGAGCCATTTTGGCTCCCCGGCCTTTTCCAATTGCCAGATAATAACACACCGGAAAATCTGAGACCCTGGCAAAAAGACCTGTGATTTGAAGACACTTCCCGTACACTCCCCGAAAAAACAAGGATGGTGGGAAAATACGGACCTACCACGATACTTGATAAGGTATAATGTTGTCATTTGTTGTCATAAGCGAAGAGAAAACAACCGAAATTAAAGAATTGGAAATCGTACCATTGGTGGTATAGAAATATGGTAGAAAAAAGCACTCACATATACTTACAATATTGTCACGGTTCTCTTATTTCTCTCAGCTTGTCGGCAGAGTTCAGTGTGACGATGGCAGATGCATATCACACGACAGTCTATGTGATGGTTGAGATGTCCAGAGGGAAGATGAAGAACATGAAAATTGACTTACTTTAGATAACGTAAATTATATTTGTTCCGTGTTCGTGTGTGGGCGTTGACGTGAAAAATTGCAACAAGCAACCTCGGATGTGGGCAGGAACCACAGGAGACTAGACGCTTAAAAGCCGGGCTCTGGTTGGGAATACTTCGTTTGTGGTATTATAAGTGAAAAGAATGTTAACGACATATCATAGCCACATGGTATTTCATGGATTATCATAATCGTTACTAATTATCCTCATTAATCCACTAATAACAGCACAATAATACCTAATGATATCAGCAAATAGAGTACAAAAGCAACAGGGTAGGTGGAGCACGGGAGAAAAAGCAGAGAGGTTATAATGATTTCTCGCAAACAACAATTTCCGGGTTAATATTCCAGCAGGCACCGCGTTTCTCACTAGGTAGCTGTAACTAGTGGGGTCGTGTTGCTCCGGGTTATTTGAATTACGCTGTTGGTGCGGCTGAGACATTCAACCAGGATGAGTCTCCCGCCTCTTTTGGGGTACAAGAAATGGCGGACCTGGAGTTCAAAACGAGTGGTTAGCACGATGGGGAGACCGAGGTTCGATTCCTGGTCGGGGCATACAAAGACAAGTTGGCCGCCGGTGGTCACCCCCCCCACACATAAGCGCCGACAAAGAGGTACTGCCCTATTCCGTGGCTGGTGAAGGATTTGCAGTATCTAGGGTCTAAAACTTTGGCGGGCAAGAATAGGTCGATCCCTGTTCTGCAAGTATACCACAAAAAAAATCCATGATTACACCCACATCGCCTCATATGAGCATAGTCGAGACTAGAAGGCGAATTAAGACGCCGGTGACATTCACGATCATACAGCCAGGGTTCTTTAATGAGCTTCCTCTATTATCGTAGATTTTTTCCTGTTAGGCACGTCCCTTCAAGTTTAGTGTTCAATTCAATTTAGTTTATCAATATTTACAAAAGACTTTCAATAACCGTTTACAACACCGAAAATGTGAAATTATCGAAGAATGATACATCTGAGCTTAAAACTGAACCGGAAAGCCCTGTTTCAAGAGTTCAGAAGAATCTGAATCCTGGGATGGGAATTGAAAAAGAATATCCATTCAATGTATTCTCAATAGGTAGGTGGAGGCTGTCTAAATCAATTCCGGTTAGATCTATAGAGTAATTTACAACGGCATGGCTGATTACCGTAATTCAGTGAAAGAGAAGTTGTCGATTGTCAATCAACCAGGACGGTCGAACGCCAATAGTCCCCCCATAATCAAGTTCGACAGCGAGCGAGGACGAAGTATCACATGAGCGGTTTGGGCAAATTCACGAATAGCTTGATGCGTTTCTCGGCACTCTGAACACTATAAGTGATCGAGAGGGTGATGCGGGTGAAAAAGACAGACGCTGTTTCAAAGCCGATTCGCATACGGCACGATCGCAGACAACAAATTGATCGAGTAGCTTCCTTATGAACGTCCCAATAATAGCGTATTTTTCGCGAAGGAGGTATACCAACATGTAAGGAATAGTCCGTACTCTAACTGCACTGAACAGCCTGACAAATATTTCTCTAAGGAGACCGTATTACGTTGGAGCGAGGACGAGAATCTAATTACTTCCCCTGTGGCGCCGCACAGTTCCTAGAAGATTTGAATGTAAAACGGAATACACACCCAATTTTTTTTCTTCAGCAATTACCAGAATGAATACTAGTATACCCAAGTCGGACGTCATCATTCGATTCTGCTTCCACTTCAACTGAAATCTGAGTGGAACGTCAGTCACAAAACCAATAAACCAGTAGAACGATAGAGTCGCCAAAGATGTATACAAGTTAACGGCCAGAGAAAGAAAACTTTCATCAAAGAAGGCTATGTTCTCAGTGCGGACGCTTTCAAGAAACAAAACTTTAAAATATATCGTTGATTTACCGATGGAACTCTCCATGAGTCAATAGCAGTCAAACTCACTAGCAGATCAGACGATCTACATACTCAGAACCCGGAAATGCCATCCAAATCAGCCTTCTGAAAAAAAAGTAACGAACGCATGCTCTGTGAAATATGGCAGAACAAGACACATCGAAAGCTGTAATATCGTGATCACTTGTCTCATGCTTACCTAAACTTTCTACATATCCACGAAAACTGGATCACCATCATAACTAATAAACATTATAACGTTCTGGTAGGAAAAATGAACTGCATGCGAAGGAAACAATCTTGGGTGACATTAAAGAAGTAAGATTTTTGCATCCACTACTCCCATCAGACCAAGAAATATAGAATAATTGAAATCATCCATGATAAGTGTACGCTTCCCGGAAACTTCGAAGAGCAGGTCGGCAAGAACGATATACAACACCACATCTAAAGGATCTGCAATACTGAAGCGTGGGACGGATTTTGCTCACACGGAATAGACCTAACTTACACTGATATCGGTCTTCTCGAGTTATTTAAAGTCGGACAACAAATACAACAAAACCCCACCCCATCGTCACCGAAAAAATTACGAAAAAATATATGTACGATCTTGCCTATACGCATCTACCTGGAACATGAACTCGGACTACGGGAAATGTCACTATTAAGCCAATGCTCTGTAATTCCAACTACGTCGGCTTGCGTTCCTGGAACGATATTCGGAATCATCAAAGATTACTGATACTTTTACATTAGAGCAGAAAACTGTGAAGGGGGAACTGATTACCCTCGCTCGAATTCAGTTCAACAAACCTTCCACTTGAAATAACTAACTTTCCCTAACATAGGCTTGTACCATCAACTTCCCACTTACCTAGGTGGAGGCACCTCCTTAACGAAAAGTCCTCTTCCCCGAAACACGAAACTCCCCAAACTTATCCTGACCAGAGTACTACAACTCTAACCTGTTGAGGCCCGCGATTTTCCGATCAGCAACCCGACCGTCGAACCTGGGGATAATACCACAAGTCGCGCCCTTGGACCTAGTAGACTTTAGCTGCCACAGCAAACTCTCTAAATCGGGACGAAAATTAATATATTTGTTATATTCTTAATTATTTATTATTATTATTATCGGGCGCACACCTGACTAGACGTTCATATTCGCGCGAAAAGAGGGAAAAACAATGTGACTCGTAGAGGAATGCCGCTAATGACAACTCCTTGAATCCTATTAGGAAACTACTCCAAAAGTCATAGACATGCGTGATGCGCGAACTCTCCAGTGCTAAACTCCCCAGTGTGAGCAGGTGACGTTTATGTATGAAGAACCTTGTGAACAAGATTTCCGGTCAAGGCCAGGAAAACGGTATCAACAATTTCGCTTTGGACGATAAAATATTAATTCTTCATGAATTCCAAAGGAGCAATACGGAAGCTTTCTCTGAAGCCATGAGACACTGCCAAATATAATCATTGGAATCGAAATAATATTGAGATAAGTCACATGACCGCCCCTCTTCTTAGGGGGAACCGATTAACTCTATTGAAAATGGCGACCACGGGACATCATCCGATTTCGTGACCCACGCCTTTGAAGTTCTCTGAGTGAAAATCGGGGAAGAATCAATGTTAGGAAACCTAGACATATTCGACACTCACTGATTGTATCCTCGTCACAAATTTAAACATGTGGGGCAATGGTGCTTGGAACTTTCTGTATCTCTCACTGAGTGGAAAAACGCCGAGGATTGTCTTTAATATGAGGAGCAAACTTCTCTCAAATATCGTTTTCTTTCTCATCACAATATTCTCATAAAAATAAACGCATACGAGAACTCTTTGACATACTTAGCCTTAGCCAGTGTGGTGACGTTTCATTTACTTATAAATGAGGGGAAAAATGCTATTCGGCTCTTCCTTGATTTTTACAAGGCCTGTGGATATGTTAATTATACTATTTGTTCCAATAAATGAGATGTTACATCTTATTTGAAGGTAAAAGTTAATTCCATTTATTTCTGTTTTATAAACAAGGTACCTGTGGGATCTAGATGTGTGCAGAATAAACGACAATTCTGTTGGACCACGTTGGATGGATATGGAGATGAAATAAAGATACAGTGGCAAAGAGGATGACTAACAAGAAACAGGAGGAAATGAATCAATGATAAAACTCAAGGGGACAGATCACATTCAAGGGCTCCTCCAACAGAGAATTATCCTTGTTCCAAGAAATAAAAATTCGATTATCTTGATAAGATGTTGGCTGAGATGATCCGCAGGAGTGTCCGCATTCCAGGTCCTCCTTCCGCCTCTACATGGTGAAGAGGAGAGTACCATATGATGGGGACATTGAGAGGTTTCTGTCAGTGGCGTCTAGTTTGAGACAGGGAAGCGAGTGATTAAATGAGTAAAGTGAATGCCGTAAGTCAGTATGGTGTTGAACTTAAGTCTCGTTACCTGCGTGACACCTCCACATTGGAAATTCACAATAGACACACACACTGATGGCGAATGAGGATGGCATCAGTGGAATCATTATATTATTATTATTTTATTATTATTATATTTTAATTATTATTATTATTATTATTCTATGATATTATTATTATTATAAAGGGAGCATACGGCAGCCAGACTGCAAGGTTGGCATGGTATGCGATCCCATAGCGTAGCAAAATCAACCTGAAACCAAGGCCAAGTCTTCTCATATGTGTCTAAATTTGCCTGATGATGATTGAATCGCTCATATACAACTCCCAGAGGCAATTCACTCTCCATAACAGTATGTCCCTGCTTCTGACCCAAAGTCATGTTACTACGCAAAACCCATGTGACACCACAATCTCACATCCTAGGTGGTTGCACGGCATTCGAAAAAATCTCTTGCCGGACCACGGCAGGATAGTGAACCAATAAAGGTGAATTATGGTCATAACCCGGCGGTCGAGATTTTCAGTAATAGGATTACCACTAGTGATAGGTTTTGTGAGCAGCGTCGAGTTGATTGCGATTGCGCCAATAAGAGAACCAGAATCAGGTTTGAGATAGGATCTACGGAAAAGCATTTGTCGTCGAAAAACAAAGTGTCAGAAATAACACTGCTCATAATTTAATTACGCTTGATGCCCTTACTCTTGTTGAACAAACGATCCTTCTTATAATCGGAGTATGGGATGTGGGCGTAATCGGGTGTTCATGTTCTGAACTGTGGGCTTCACTAATAAAAGACCGGAAGATAAAGCCTTGTCAAATTTCTAAAGTTCAAACTGAGTTCGAGAAACGTGTCAAGGTGTTTGGCCATGAGGCAAATGAGCCAACGAGTCATTGAGTTGTATGTTGGCTCCTCGGTTTTCCTGCCAGATTGTTTATCCTCGAAACATCATTATTGCATTATATGTATCCACAAGGAATCATCATGTTATGATGTCATCAAGGGGTCGGCCGGCGATAGTGAGCAAGCCCGTATAGTGGCATGTATGGTCGACGACGACAAAACCTTATCGAGTACGTGAGAGGACGGGCCAACCTCCTCTCGGTGCAAAGTGAACATCGACATGCAGGAGCGCCGCAGGGCGCGCTTTTCGGGCTGCAACCCCCCTTCGCGCTAACAAGTACCTGGGTGGAACCCTTGGCATCGATGGGGAGAAGAATGAATGTATGTATGTATGTAGTATGTATGTAGGTATGTATGTATGTATGTATGTGAGTGTGCATGGTGTGCAGGTATGTAAGTATTACGCCGAGATGCCAGCCCAAAACCTCCTCTCTGTCGCGCGTGAAAACGAAACTTAGGCAGTAGGATTCCGGAACGCTTCTCTTATGAAGAAGTTTGCCGTCACGCACGGCTTGCCCACGGGTGGCCAACTCCGCGGGGCACATGTGCTACAGGCGCGCATCAGGCGCGTCGGGGCTGACGGTTCCCTTAGCGAAAGCAAAGTACCTTTGCTGCGAAACCATTTAGCGCATTGATGGTAAGAGTGCCTGTAGACGGTAGTGAGTGGCTGCTTTGGGAGTGCATGTGCGCACGACGACTAACTCACCGCGTACGTGAGTGCCAGACAAAACATCAACTCGGTCGGCACTTGAAACATCGAAGGCTTATCAGCAGGCTTCCGCGAACGTTCGTATTTTAAAGAGCTAATGCCTCACGCACCGTGCCAACGGGTGGCAACCCCTGCGGGGCTGTTGGTCCCTTTAGCGAAAACGAGGACTGGATGGTACCCCTAGCGCATTGATGGTAAGGATGCCTGTACTGGGGACTTGTGTGAGGGTGCTTTGAAGTCATGTACGACGACGACTACTCACAGCGTACGTGGGATGCCGCACCCAAGCTCCTCTCGGTTCGCACGTGAACATTAAACTTAGCAAGCATAAGGAAGAAGTGAAAAGTTTCAGGGCGTGAACAATGGAAACTTAGCACAGGCTTCCACGAAAGTTCTATAAAGAGCTATGGCCGACATCGCCCCGCTGCCCACAGGGTGGCCAACCCCTGTGGGGCGCAAGTTGCTGCATTTGCGCCCGCAGGAGCGCTGGGGTGACGGCTCCCCCTAGCAAAAAAACAAGTACTTGCTGGTTCCTTTAGCGCTCGATGGTAAGTATTTCGTAGCTGACTTGTGTGAGCTGGCTGCTTTGGGAGTTCATTACGCCGACGGACTACCTCGTCGCGTACGTGAGATCCCCGCCCAAGCTCCTCTCGGTCGCACTTGAACATCGAAAAATTGCATATGATAAAGGCAAGGAAAAGTGGTCGGGCGCTTGAGCGCTCTTTGTCTCTGATGGCGTCGTCTTGACTTTGAGAGTTTAGAATTTGCCGGTGGTAAGTGACTGTTAGGTACGCAAGAGTGGGGACCAAGTGGCCAAAATGATATTTCAAAATGGTGGAGGCATTGGAAGGCCTACAGCAGTGTTAGTGGCATGCTGGCCCCCGTGAGATTTTCTTCTCATTCCTGAAAAATAGTTTTATATACTAATGTGCGGACAATGAAGTTGTCGGCACTATGGGTTAACTTCTTCCCTAGTGTCCATTTTTGTTTCGGCAAACGATCGGGGTCGTCTACCTAGAGGGAGGTAGAGGGTTAATTTTGATTTGTCCTTAGTTTTGGGGGTGTTGTAAAATATATAAAACATGAGCGAGGTTGAACAAGTCCCAGGAGAAACAGGATGGAGGGCAGCCTGGCGACCGGGCTCGAATACCAGAAAAACGGTCAAACGTCAAACGACTGTCTACTCCGTACCACTACATACACCAGCAGTCCACTCAGCGCCTCAGCCTCTGAAAACAGAGTGGAACGGATGGTGTGATCCTATTCAAAGGGTTGTTTGGGATGTTTTTGAGGACCAGATCACGGATATGGAGACTATTTTTATTCTGTCCTGGTAATGAAACCTATTATTGATATACTCCTCCCATCAAAAAGGGGAAAAGAGCAGTTTGCAGCGTTTCTAAGGACGTGAATTTGGGTTGGTGGTAGGTAGTGCTTCTAAATTTTCTAAGTATCTGGTGGAGCAGTCGGAAATAATACTAAGCAACAAGAATATTCTCGCAAAGGACGGGATATAGTATGTTTAAATGGTTTAACCCGTATTGGTGGCAATGTTATTGTTCTACAAAAGGTTCTTCAAGTATTTTTTTTTTTTTTGCAAGTTTACTCTAGCAATTATGTGGTTAGTGAGAGTTAAAGTTATTTTGTTTCAAGGGTAATCCCTAGCAATGGACAATTTCTACTGAAGGATGGGAATATTGAACAATGGATGCTAATATGCAAGGCAGCAGTGTATTTATGTGTAAAAAAGTGTAGAAGATTAGATTTATTAGGAATGATTTAATTGGGCCTTGACAACAACACTTTCCATATTCGTTATGATTTTTGTAGCGTTTTTAACGTAAAGGGACGGCGATAGTGAAGGTGGGACAACATTGACAATTGTCCTTTTTTTCCATCCGCAAAGGAGAAATCAACATTAGGGTGCTGGGAAGGTCATGTAACATAGATGTATAAAAATAGGGGCTAAGCCACCGACCATTGAGGAGTGCCCAGCATTAAGGGTAATAAGCGAGACAGATGATTTCTGTACCAAATGGCATCATATGAAGAAAAGAGGATAAAAGAAGAGGAGGAAAAGAAATAGCAGTGTTATTTTTGGAGACCAAGGAGACTAAGTTTGCAAAAGGAGCCGTTGCTGCCAGGTTGGTCAAAAGCCACTTCAGCATCAAGAAGGCTAGATAGCGGAAGTAGTTTTCTTGCGTTGGAAACCTAGTTCAATATTTTCAGTAACTCGAAGAGAGCAATAAACGGACGCCAGCTGGTATTGTCGAGTATCGAGGTAAAGCTAAGAAAAGTCCTAAAATCAAAATTTTTTTTCCAATGATAATTCTTTCAAGAGTTGTCCTACACATGGGAGAGGCTATTGGGCATGTAGTGGTAGGGTTTAACGAGCTCTTACCTGGCTTGGGGATGAGAATAGTTTTCGCTTTTTCCAGGGGCTAGGGAAAATAGGCTTACAGATGAGATGTGAAGTAGAATAAGATTATAAGTTCTCTTCGGGCCAGGTGACTAATATGACTCATCGAGCCCCGGACTAGGTGTTGGGGGAATCAATAAGAGCATGTTAGACTCGTTGTGGAGGCATTTGGTCGGATTTTCTTGCTTATTGAAATTGAAAGTTGGGAGTACAGAGTCGTTTTCAGATACATCCTCATCGATCTCTTCAGCCACCGGCTAAGATGGGGTTTTTGGTGTTTTGTGGTGTATAGTTTCGAGGCAAGACAGAAGTTCGATTGATTTACATGATGCGAAACGAGATTACCATCGTTATACTGTAGTTGATGTTTAGACAGTTTTTGTTTTTTTTTTATTAAGGTTTATTTGGATGCAAAATGGTTCTACCTTTTCGCAAGAATATTTACGAGGAATTACTCTGAATTATGTCGTTACAAATAGGAACTACAGGTTTGTTGTTTTTGTTTGTGGTAATTTGATTTCTGGTTCATTTTTTAAACTCATTTCTGTATGTTTAATTGATGCTTTGTCTTCTGTCACCGAATTTATCATAGTGCCGTCTAAGTTTTCTTTTAGCGTTATTGAGGGGGTTAATGGGATTCATTTAATTTGCCAAGGAACGTGCGGCGGGTAACGATAGGGCAGCCATTTTTTTTTAATTTCCGGAATACTGACCTAGTATAGCAATCGCAAAATCATCTAGAGTAGAGTTTGAAGGCTCAATCCCAGTTGGATCTCATGCGAATGGAGGTTTAGGTCCTCGTTAGTTCATTTTTGGAATAGTCCAGTTTTGTTTGCGATTAGTTATAGTACCGATGCTCAGTTTATCAAGATTTACGTTAATGGGAAGTTAAGTAGAGAGAGGATATAGTGATCGCTGATTCAGCTCCTTCGTCATAAACCTGAGTGGTTATATGAAGGGGGGCAATTTCGCTGAAGCTAACACTAAGTCAAGTAGTTCATCGGTGAGGTTTTGGTTATTACGTCTAGTTTTGGTATTTTCGTTCAGTAGATGTAAGCAAAAAATGTAATGCAGCCAATTCTTTGTTTGGGGAGTTTAGATCACCAATGATAATCGACCTTTTTGACCAAGATTTAAAGGGGTTTTCATTGACCTACATGCCAGGAGGGTTATACTAATGATCAAATCAGTATCCAACATATCATGGGTGGCTAGAGGGTTATTACGGACCCCTATTGCAACTCAACCTTTCGATGTGGCACGTAGGACGGAAATGTTAAAATTGGAAGTCGAAATATGTAGCAATCTAGTTGTGTTTAGTTATGGATATGCTCATTGAAGATTAATTTGTTTCTGACACTGTTTCTGCTCGATGCATCAGTTAGCAGTCATTTGAAAGTACGTACGAGGGATGCCAACCTCAACTCTCTCGTCGCACGTGAACATCGAATAGCGGTAGAGCTTCTGCGAACGTCTCTTATAAAGAGCTAGGACCGTCACGCCCGCTGTACAACGGGTGGCCAACTTGAACAGCTGACTCTCATAGATAACTAAAAACGCTACTTGGGTTCGGTGGTAGTAGTCTGAGTGATGGAGGGAGGTGAAGATATAGGGCCAAGTGAATTCTTGCAGTACAACACAACATTGAAAGTGATTATTTTGGCAACGTGATAATTCATACCAATTGAGCAAACCCAAAATATCACAAGTGATTATTTAGTACGATTCAGCCAATATTTCGTTCGATCCAAAATGTGGTTCACTGTGTCGAATGACTCTGCTTCATATCTAGAATGTAACGTACATAATCCGTATCAGAAGAAAATATATTATACTTGCAAGTGCACCTGCAGTGCGGTACATTGCTTATCACCATAGATAAGTAAGCGATGTTAAGCGATGTTATTTTCTGAAACAAAAATAATTAGGCCGAAAACTTAGTTGAGTACGTCAAATTGCTGACGATACGGTATTGTTGGTTGATGTTAGATGTAGACATATATCATACATAGACGGGGTCATAGCTGGAACCATCATTCGTTCGTGCATAAACATATACCGAATACCATTGAAAGACATTGACGAACACTGGCCTCTTGAAAGGAATATTTCATATATAATATATATTAATTATATATATATATCTATATATATATATATAATATATAGATAAGATATATATATATATATATATATATATAAGATATATATATTATTATATATATATATATATATATATATATACGATCATATATATAGATATATATAATAATATATATATAATATATATATATCTATCTATTATATAATATATGATAATATATATATATATATATTATATATATATATATATATATATAATATAATAATTATATATATATATATTATATAGTATATATATACGGTGAATATTCATCCCGTCAGCGGCTAGTCCATGGTCTGGCGGTCCTGCTGCTAGCCAGCTAAGGTCCTGTCAGAAGAAAATAGAATGTGGGTTTCATTTTATACCAGACGCATTGGTGACGTCAACAGGGTTCTCGTGCATTGTTGAAGCTTTCAACGAATCATGGTCAGGTGAGTGAACGTTGCTACGTCGACGAAAATGTAATCATCAGTTCGGCAGTTGCGGTGCAATAGTATTCTCGCTTGGAATTACAGTCACTCACTCATTGAGGGCAACTATGATGCATTCCATCGCCGCCGTTACAATCGGTTTGCTCTCCGGATACGGGAATGAGTATCCCTACTCGCAGTTGGTACCTGCGAACCGGTCAACCAAGAACTACGTGGGCGACCGGCCTCAACCCGCTGGAACGATATTAACCGAAAGGTCAGGATCGTGCTGCCGGAGCGGTGTCAAACCGTGTCCAAAGAAATGCGATGACAGTCACGAATCAGGCAACTGATCCTCAATACCCATCAGCTCACACTAACATGTCTTGATGAACATACCACTACAAATGTAGAAGACCCAATGGAGCTGAAAATCATGGCCGGAGCTTTTGCTCCGTTGCCTGACAACCGTGGATGCCAAGTGCATCATCCAGTGACTCGTGACGCCTTGACTAAGCCCGAGAGGAAACAAGTGTCTACAAACCTCATGATCTAATCACACGAGGTGAAGAGGTGACCTCTACACGTCATTTCCAACACTGGGCGGACACAACGGTAGGTCCAGGAAACATCTTAGTCGAAGATACTTTACGTCTAGCGGATTGAGAGATAAAGCGAGTCTTGAGCATCAATAGCATGCTGCTCTATCCTTCCTATCGTTACCTCTCGCTCCCCCTCACAGCTGAATATGGTTTCTCTCGTGATATTATAAATTAGTTGTCGCTACTGCCTGTTCTATGCAGCTACCTCCATGCCAAATTTCATTATTTTAAACGTCTCATACATACCCACTCCTTAGAGTATCAGGCGCGGCCTAGTGTATTGGTGTGTTTTAGGGTTTCATTGACCATTAAGATTCATTCTTATTAGTGGTGATTTTTAAAGGAGCAGTGAACTTACTTTCCTGTGAATAATTTTCAATGAGGTTTCCGACAATTGGATACAACTGTTGCTATTAATTGATATCCTCGTGTTATCGATTAGTTCAGTGGACTGGTAAGTTATTTCAATTTATCTTAACGAAGAAGCTGCGATGGGGAACTTTGACTGCATGAACGGCGTTTTGTTGCTCCAATCAACGCAGGCTGCGACCGCTTCACGAACTGCCCGCTAACGGAGCTGATGATCTATACGACCAAGTGGTAAGTCAGTCAATTCAATACTAATGATTCTACCATTTTTTTATTGTTGTTTATATAAAAAAAATCTCAACTTATAATGAAATAATTTGATTACATAAACAATATATAATATCTATATTATATATATATAATATATATATATAATATAATATTATATATATATATCTATAATATATTATATAAAATATATAATATTATATATATATATATAGATAATATATATATATATAATATATATATATATATAGATATATATATATATATATATATATATATATATACATATATATATATATATAATATGACCACATTATTAAAATCCACGTGTACTCCTCAAAACAGAAATAGGTACAAATTCAGTTGAATGACGAACAACGGCAGTGGCTGTTTTTAGAGACAAAACCGTCATATTCGGACTTCCTAGGTCCTTCGAAGTGAATTTATGACATAATGATTAAAATAGTGATAACTACAGATTTAGCCGTTACCAATAAATGGTGCGCAAGCAAGGATAAGTGTTGAAGAGGAGAGGCGGTTCGTCGAGGGAGGGAGGGAAACAAAACGCGCGGTGTAGAAAAGTCAATTCATCCCCATAACAAAACGACGGCGCGTAAGGGTGCAGTGCCTGGAGCTATCTATTAAACTGGAGAGGCAACGCGCTCAATAATTGTAGGCAATTGAAAAAAGCCCCCACTCCGGCCTGACACGCGATCACCCTCAGTGCGTAAAGTATTGACCATCTACCGGTCTGAGTACTATACCGCGGGACAAATTGTACGAAGAATTTGCCTCTGGACACGGAATGACTCGCGGATTACATTTTCGTCGTGGCGTGTGAATGTTTGATTAACTAAGGTCGGTGTTCTCTTTTCGGGGACATTTTCAGGGGTAGCGCGTTCTGGAGGGACAATGGAAAACTGCGCGTAATGCCATTTTACACACCGGCGTCAAGCCCAGGCATCGGGCCGTTAGTGGTTGAATTGCCGGGCCTCTAGGTACAGTGGGAAGAGGGATAGCGATGGGTTAAACAATAATAGGCCAAAGATAATATGCGCAAATAGAGATCTGAGGACAATGTCGCGCGCAAAAATGGCGCGCGGAACGAATTACTGACACCGAAGCCACAAGGACGCAAGTGGAGGGGGGTGACAAGGATATTTGGCCTAAAATTATACACTGTTCACGAAGGAAAAGCCATAAGGACACCTAAGTGTCTATCGAGGCCACATTTGTGTGAACTAGCGTCAATATCCACTTGGAGCTCTCTCCTATTCTCTTCTTATGTCTATCGTTCGGAACCCGTCTCAAAGGTACATTCCATGTCGGCTGAAGCTTGGTTATCTTATGTCTGACATATTTGAATGGGAAACCCTGGCCAAGAAATCGGCTACACATGGTGCAAGTTGAACCTCAAAATCTTTGTTATCAGAAACATATTCTTTTGAGCGGAGACCTGGCATAAACATCGAGTTCCTGAGGGTGAGAGGGTAACAGCTTCGAAAATTCAAATATGGTGACTGCGGTATAGGTTCGAGTACAGGGACGTGGAAACATAGGAGTCCTGGAGTTCAATTAGGACTTCAAAACCTTCCCGTACTCGAAACCTAATTAGAATCCATGTGTTTCCGAAACAAAGACAAGGGATAATTATATTGGGAGCTGTCTTGTTGGGATTATATTAACGTGTAACCAGATTATATTCAATTATGGGTTTATTGTCGTTTGATTTACAGTTGAAGGGAGACTACCAAAGAAAGTGACATCAGCAGACGGGCTTTACATCACCAAACTATCCGACAATTACAAGAACAAGGCAACTGCGGTGGATCTTCAGACCTATGAAGGGGGTGATTACAGACTGTTGCTCACATTCCAGTTCATTTCACAGAGTTTCGCCTGGACATTATATGTCGGGAACGGTAAGATTCATTAAGTCAGCAGCTTTATCCAGTGGTTCCGGCGGTCCTGTGACTAACCAGCTGAAGGTACTGTCAACAGGAAATAACATGGGGGTTGAATTATTACGGACGAAAGCTTTGCGACCGGGTTCTCGTGCATTGTTGAAGCTTTCAACGGATCCGGATCAGAGGGGTAAACGTGCCTACATGACAAACACACTCTAATCAGTTCGGGCAGTTAGGTGTAATAGGTGTTATCGCTAGTGGTTATTACTGTCACTCACTATCGAGGGACGTAGCGGGCATCACACGCGTAAAATCGGTCGATGTCTGGGTGCGGAAGAATGATTTATTTACCCAAACTCGCTGTCACGGTATTTAAAAGAAATCACTGACCAGGTTCCCTAATGATAGCTATATGATGCTAGGACAAATAACCCAAATAGAACGTTAACAACTGGAATTTTATTAACATATTATTAATGACTATTCTCTCTGTCAAAAAAAAAACAAAAAATCGTGCACGTTATATCCTTCTTAAACGATTACAAACTTACTATCTAATCATTCCAAACATTCTAAGTAACTATCCCTAACGCATTCAATGTAAACATGTTAAGATCCTAAAATCTCAATAATAAGGGGGGCCCAAAACAAATGGAATTGAAATTGTCAAAATAATCGCCAAATAAAATCTTCGGTCACCGGAACACCGCGATGGTCTGCGGAACACCAGTACCGGCTACCCCAGAGGTCCGTACGTAGGCCGGCCAAAAGTCTCAGCTCCGTACCAGCGATGAGTCAGGCTCCACCGCTGATGTTTAAGGACACAGACCCCATCAAGGAATCCCCCACATAAGGAATGGCCAACCGGACTGAAAACCCAAAACTGAAAAGCTAAATTGGCTTTACCCCGTAATCCAGGAGGAGATCGATCACTCCAATTGGTCTCGGCGACAGTACGGCCCACGGTAGCTCGTGCCAAGAAGCCTAACGTCCCCTTCTCCGAGGATAATTTAGACTATGCAAAACGCCAGCCATGCTCGATATTACACACCCTCAACTCAAGGCGGTACAGACGGTGACGTGCCTCTAAACACCGTTCGCTCTACGCATCTTTCGGATGTCGGTTATAGGGTCTTGTGACGTGAGAACCACGCTAATTGCTTTATACTAAACGCCCCCAATTTCATTGAATCAGAAGCAAACAATACACTCCGGTATTTCATGCGCTAACTAAGCCACCCCAGAAAGACCAGTCACATGTTAGTAATATTTAAACAACTACACACAACATAAACCAGTGATGACCCGCTACGCTGTAGGAAGGCGCAGCTGACAGAAAGCACTTTTTGAAATCAACTGTGACACTTGCGCCTTGGTACCTGCTAATCAGTCACCAAGAGCTACGATGGCCGTACTGTCCACTGGCCCCAACCCCTGGGGCGATATAACGCGAATGGTCAGGATCGTCTGCCCGAAGTGTGGCACGTGTCCAAAGAAGAGCAGCTGACGGTCCCGAAATTAGCAACGGATCCTCAATACCCTATCACTCCCCCTGATAATACCGTGCCTGAAATATATGCATACAGAAGGCCCATGGAGCATGTTCTCGCAAAGCTTTGCTTCTCCGACCTGATAAACGCGATCGCCAGTGCACCATCCATGACCCGTGGCACTTTGAGTCAGCCCGGATGCCAGCTGCTACTACGCCATGATCCCCATGACGCCGTTATGAACCTGGTGACCTCTACACCCCAACCAACCGAGACGGACCCCGACGTAGTGGTCCAGGTAGCCTCTTATCGAAGTACTTTCAACGCCTAGGCAGATGGAGGCATTGCAGCGTAACATGGACACCCAAATGAAAGAGAAAACACACTCTGATTTAGCAAACAACCTGCTTCAGGTCACAAATGGGGTGCTGAACGAGATGATATCATATGGGCACATACGTTGGTTTACTATCCAGTCTGACGTAATACCTATAAGAAGGCTCATAGACTCATGTTTCTCCCCTTCTCGTTGAGCAGATTCCTTGGCATCAACATGTCCCGCGGCTCCCCTCCCATTCCTATCGATTACCTATCACTGCTCCCTCATTATTCTCAAAATCTGAGTATTTTTTGTGATATGTAATCATTACTGTTATCACTACTCACACTGCCTGTGTCTATGCAACTACCTATGTGTCCTCACTCTTCATTAAAAAAGCTTTACGACATCTAGTTCAATATTGATACGTCTCATGCTATATCACTCTTGAAGCGATCCTGTGCTTGGCCAAGTTATGTGTCCGATTTTTGCAGTCATTGAACCATAAACCAGTTATTCATCGGTGTGGATTTATGGAGGAGCAGTGACTTTTACTTCTAAATATTTTTACAATAAATTTTCCCGTACACATTGAATATCAATGCTATTAAGTGGCATCGTTTGTTGCTATCAATTAGTTTCACATTGGCGGGAACATGCTTTAATTGGAGCTTAATAATAGTAAGCTGCGAGGGGAGTTGACTGCATGAACGGTGTGTTCATCCCATTGGACGCAGCTGCGACAACTCCTGGAACTGCCATAACGAATTGATGAAACAGACGGACCTATGTGGTAGGTAGTCAATCACATTACTAATGATTCCACAAATACTTTAGTGTTTATAAAACTTACTATCATGATTATGAAATACAGTTTTAGCGCATTCCCGACAACCGCACTCGATACTCATGTGATGACGAATCAGTTTATCTACCTAAACCTTCAGCGGGAAAAACTGGTGTTTAATTGTAGTATCTGTCTAATTGGTTAGTTAGTGATATGGAGAACACACCGATTACTTGCTGGTAACTAACCAACCAGGCGTTCATTGCCTGTTCTAATAGAGATTTCTAAGAGATATCTGATGAATTGAAGATAGTGACTCCATTTTAGTACATGTAAAATGTTTTCAACAAAATAAAAAAAAAGACAAATTTGTATGCCAAAACATCCTAAGTTTTTTGAATCAGCTGCCAGCTATGGTTTTTAAAACAAGATCAATTACATGGACAAGGAATGGAACTGTCTCGAAAGTGTAAACGTTGAGCTATTGGCAATTGGGTTTGGCCTGCGAGGCCGCGACCAATGAGGCTTTACGAACGGAAACGGCAAATGGGGTTCTTGGACAGTTAAGGACGCTGTGCGAAGATGGAGACATGTGAATAAATGTTTCAGTTTCTCGTCATACGGAAGAAGTAACTACTCAAAGTCCCAAAACTCAAGGTGTTAGAACAAGAAAATGATTTGGATGCCGGGTTTCTAGTTATAGCATTTGTATTATTATGACGTTTATACGAACAAACAAACATGTCAGATCATGCCACGTGACGCGACCAAAAATATTGATAAGAACGGTGAGTACCATTTCAATTGAATATTCGAGATTCTCGCCACGTAAAAATACACCATTCGAAATTAACGTTCAGGAAAGAAAAATAGTCGCAAAATTTTATGAGTTCTATATCTTATAAATCTCCACTATGGAAACTATTACGAGAAGAGTAGAGGCGTAGCCGCGTATGTACACAGATTTCATAGCGGTTGTGTGAATTTTTAGGAACTTTTCCACGGGAGGGTGAAGGTCACACCCTTCAGTTATTTTGACGTCACGCATGGTTTAGCAAATGTAAATTAGCGTTCACAATAATAAAACGATGGAAGATACAGTTAGGACCGTAAAAAAGGATATTGAATGGGAGGTAGGTGCCCCAAACGAGTATATAAATGCTACTATGTGGTTGAGTCAAAAAGTCACCTACGGTCAAAGTCTGCAACACCTTGTGAGGAAGTTCTTTCGATTGCCCGAGTTATCGAGCTTGAAATGATATGCTGCTATTTTCGGTGAATGGCGGGGGTAAAGAACTATGGGGTTATTTGGGAGTGATAAAATGCAGTAACGTTTATGAAAAATGAAAAAAGGGAAGAAATATTGATGTGATTTTTTTTAACGATCGTAGACTTCAAACCAATTCAATCGAGTTCAGAATGAACCTACTATATAATAGCTTCCCATATTGTCATTACTTTAAAAGAAAGGATCAGGAATACGTTTAATCGCATGAACGGACCTCTGGGACCTTACCTGCCCTAGTTGCTTCAATCTTCCTCAGACAGCAAAAACTTGCAGACAATGATAATATTCGGGCAACCTCCTTGAAGTTTCCAATTAGTTAGCGGAACAGGTATACCACAATGCACGGAAAAAACTCCATGTGAGGTCTTAACAACGGCTGACAGCTGACAAAATAGTTTTTTTTTTTTTTTTTTTCAGAAAAACCGATATACTTTAAAATCATGCATAATTCCAATATGCCTAGTGTAAAGCTTCGCACAGTTTGTAGGGTTTCCTAACGCATCCCCTTCCGTCTAAATGTACCGAAATCATGAATCCACAAATCATACTAGGACATTTTCTCAGATTTACCCAATGACTATCTGACTTTCAACCTGAACGAAAGCATTGACGCATTACATGTATCGACCTTCCGCATACTTACCTCATTTGATTATTTTATTAAGTTTCTTTGAACAAGTATAACATCATCATCCGGAATTCGCTTAACTATCAAAATTTTTAAACTATGGGTCTGTTACAAGTTTAAGCTCACAGTTGAGAGCCATATTAATATGACCAGGCTTTTCTCTGACTGTGGAGCGATTCAGATCGTTTCCCCTTCATGGGTTGTATTGAATTGGCAATATATGAATGCATTGTTATTTTTATTTCCATTATTATTATTATTATTTTCTTTGTTTCATAAACGATTATTTCCGAGAAATGAGGACACTCCCGGATTAGTTCATTGATCGGATTATATTCAGAAAACCAAACTCACCCTAGGGATCGATTACACATCCCTGCAAACGATGGGAAAAAACACTGGGCTGTAATGGGACCGATTACTTTTCTTGAAAAGTAGGCGACGAAAACGCCCAAAAGGGCCTTCTCTCTAGCCAAAATCACCAACACTATTAAGAGACACACCAACAACGGGTTTCGGAAAATTATCTGAGTGAAAATCGAAAAGAAGAAATATTGCTGGGATTCTAGAATATCCTGACTATCATGGAGTATCCCCCTACTAGATTTAAACAAGGGGTGTCATTGATGTTCTTACATTCGCCTACCTCTAATGAATGGAAAAAACGTACGTAGGTGGATAGCGGATAGAGGCAATGTTTTCAAAGTCGAGTGCATATCTGTCTACGTAGCCCGACGAAAAGCCGAAAGGATTGTTTCCTTTCCATTAGAAAAGTAAAGGGCATTCGGGAGAACTGTCGATGATATTGTTTAGGCCTTAGCAAAGGTGTAGATACGTTACACTGATTTGAAGCAAATAAAGAATTATATAAGCATTCTAGGTGACTTGCAAGGTCTGTTGATTCTGTTTCATCATTACAATTTTGTGTTACACGAACTCTACATCTTTGTTTTGAAGGAAGGTATATGATCGGATTTTAACTATATGCGTATCGTTTCCACTATGTCAGTGTTAATTCGATAGTTTCTGGTTTACAACAAGTTGCCTGAGGGATACCTGCATGTGTGCAGATTAGCACGGCAATTCGAAAGAACACGTACTACGTAATGGCACATTGACTTTCCCACCGGGTTGACACTTACTTAAGAGAACATACATAGTAAGTTGGTCCGAATTAAAAACTCATTTGAACATGCACCATTATCCGGTATTTTAGGATGGAATACCTTTATATGTGGTAGGAAGGCGAGCGATTGTAGGGCGTGAAAAGATAGATCGGTTATAGTCGGTATCAGATCAGCGCCTCTCACGCGGGAACTGAAGCGACTTAACCCCTCGTCCTATTAACCTGATGAAGTACCTTGCCTGCACCACCAAGTATGCACGTTTGCTCACGTTATACTACTCTCCTGGCAGCCAACGCAGGAACCCGTGGGGTAGCGTGAAACATTCGCAGAGACATATCTTGCCTACGAGCACGGCCGGGAGGAAAAAGCCCTCGGGATTTCAATAGGATTCGAACTCGACAATATACTAATCTAAGTCCGAAGTACACGACTGAGATAAGTGCCTTCTCTATAAAGCAAGTAAATATCCTTGTCGTACAACACGACATTTGACAACTGTTTAGGTTTGTCAAACTTGATGAATCATGCTTATCTGAGCAACAAATGAATCACTGAGTGATTATTTAGCGGATTTAGGATTATTGCATTATTTGAATGCTCTGCTCATATCTAGCATTACAACTTTGATATCATCCGTATCAGAAAACTATTATAACACTTTGAATATGTTATCACCCACAGTTGTGTGCATGGTCATCTGATGAACACTCAGAGTAGTCGGTCAGTGAGCGCTATTATTGTGCTGCAAAAACAAATACTCTTGCACCAGAGGCTAAGCCTGATGTTGGTGTCCCGAACATTACTCAAAGCAAATTGGATGATTATAATTTTTTTTTGTTTTTTTTTTGAAATTTGATTTGATTTGTTTTTTTGTTGTTATTTTTTTTTTTTTTTGATTTTTTGTTGTTTGTTTTTTTTTGTTTTTTTTTTTTTTTTTTTTGTTGTTTTATTGTTTATGATTGAATGATTTATTCAGAATTATATACACTGTTTCCAATGACAGAGAGACGGTCTGGTGGGATGCGTATTAACGTGTCACCAGATCATAGACAATAATGATTTTGTCTGGGCTGATTTGTTGAGTGGACACTACAGAGAAGTGACAACATCATACCCGTTCACATCACAAACATCCAGACGATTACTGCAACTATGCAATGCAAGGTGGATTTCACGACTCATATGAAGGAAGAAGGCTGTGGCTCAATTCCACTCGAATTTTATTGAGTTCATAAGGGGCTATGTACATGTCGGGAAACGGTAATGATCCATTCGTTCAGGGGCTACTCATGTGGACGGTGGTCACGTTTACTAACCAGCTGAAGGTTAGGTCACAAGGAAATAGCAGTGGGGTTGAATTGAACTCTATACTTCGCAAGGTGACGACCAGGGTTCTCGTGCATCGTCGAAGTATTCAACGAATCCGTCTCAGGTGGGTAAACGTTGCTACATGGGACAAAATCTGTATAAATCAGTTAGGGGTCCTAGTTGTTTCGCTTTAAAACAATTACAGTCCGCCCCTGTCATCAGGACACTTTACGCACCGGGCCGCTTCCAATCGATTCCGCCTCTGGACCCGGGATGAGTTATCGCTCCTAACTTGCAGTTGTACTGCAAACCCCGCTTCAACAAGAAGGACGAGGCGACCCTTGCGACGAATCAAACCCATCCAGGTGGCGATTAAACACTGGACATGAGTCGTCTGCCCGAAGGCGTGTCACCGTGTCCAAGAGTGGCAGCTGATAGTAACGAATCAGGCAACTCTCCTCAATACCATGTCCTCACACGATCAACTTGCTGAAATATAACAAACAGAAGTCAATAGAGCTGAACACTCATTCGCGGAGCTTTGCTCTTCTGCCTGATACTGATCGCCAAGTGTGCCGTCAAATAACTCGTTGGCCGCTTGAGTCAGCCTTGATTCCGGTTGTCTAAAACATCATGTTCCCATGGTGGCCGCAGTGAATAAGGGCCCCCTCTATACGTTCAGGACCAATACCGGGACGGACACGACGGTAGGGCCCAGGTACCTCTTGGTAGGAATATACTCTCACGTTTAGCGATGAGAGGTTAGCCGCGTATGGGGATGCCAAATAAAAGGAAGTGAAAGACCTGGGATTGATTTTGAGAACATTACAACTCTCTGGGTACAAATATAGGGTTGCTGAACGAGTGTGATATCAAACGGAATACAGTTGGTTGCAATCGAGTCTGGGTTAAACAGTTTCTCCCACTCTGTTGAGCAGATTATAGGAAACAATATTGTCGTGGCTGTTCCTTCCTATCGTTACTCCACGCTCTCAAAGTTGAAATCTGAGTTTCTTGTGATATATCATTGTGTATTGTTACTGCTTGTTCGTTATGCAGCTAACTTTGTGCCTCACTCTTCATTAAACAAAGCTCGTCACATCTAGGTCCCACTATTGATGGCGTCTCCCGTAGCTATATCACTCTTAGCGTATCCAGGTAGGCTAGTGAAAGGTCTGATGAATTTTGCCAGTCAT
>JAODTK010000074.1:0-15769 GCA_026419785.1 Sclerodactyla briareus | reverse complement strand
GGCCCCGATTGCCACAATTAAGACAGTTCCGGGGTTGGCCACCGGATCGGCACCCACAGTCCCATTTCCGACGCGCATGGAAGACGGAATATCTTTAGCCATTTCAATATAATACCTCCTTATCCATTGTAAATTGTGGGGGTATCGGCGTAGTCAAGAAACGACCACTCTCAATCTCTCCATATCTCCCAAGTTTATAACGCACCATGTTATCGTCAAATTCGTAAGGCACGTGAAGTACATTAACAACAGTCTCTGAACTAGTATATGAGAACGCTTGTGCACTGCTTAGCACTGTGAATCTTTGGCCAAAATTTCTTCTTACCCCCCACCGATGAAAACGTAACGTCCCATGAACGTCCTTTCAACTCTTGAACCAATGAGTCCACACTAGGTTTGATTCCAATTGACTTCAAAAATCCAAAAACTTTAGGATCTTGTGATACAAATCAAAAGTCAGACGTACGGACTTGTCTCGTATCAGGTCCGCATTTGAAGTACACAGTGATAATTGAGCAACTTGGTTGAGTGGACTTGTCCTTCAAAATTGACCACTGATTTCCAAATGATAATTTTTGAAACCATAAAGAGACCAAATTCTGTTGAAAACAGTATGCGAAGGTGTTCTATTGGAAAGCCCTCTAAAAAACATTTCAAATCAAGCACAATATATGAACCCCGTCAGCATATTGAAAACTTCTCTTAATCCATCAAATAACAGGCGTAACCTTAGGACAATCCCATGAAATGTGTTTAATAGTTTTCAACGCCCTTACACTTTGAAAAAGCACAGATCCATCCCCCCTATTCCACTTAGCAATTCTAAAGCCAGTGAATAATATCTGATGGGTGAGACGCCACTGAAAATCACAAAGTTTGTTTGTCTAAAATACTATTGAAAATACTGCCCTCCACAAATCACCACGGAAAGAGGGTTCTTCTCAGCCACCGTATAAGAGTGTTCATTTCTTCCCGACGGAGAGGTTTGACGATAGACCTAGTCGACTTACCAAGTATCCATATTCAGAATCAACTGAATAAAGCTTCTAATTATAGTACACGCATGAAGTAAGGAAGGATTCAGTTTGAATCACTTGGTCTTAAGTTAGACCAAATATGGGGAACTAAACTGCGAAGCTGGGAAGTAATAAAATACCTTGTAGGGTTAATACCCGGGAGGGTCTCACTTAACACCGGCACAAAGCACTTAAGTAACAAAGCTCCATCTTATTCCGGAAGCAATCAAGCCCCAGGCCACCATCAGACCTACTTAGGGTGTCACCTCCCTGGAAACTAAATCCTGTTCTATTATCCCCCCAAGAAAGGCACAAATAATTTTAATTCAAACACCTAAGTGCATTCTCCCGGAAAGGAATTATAGGCGCAACAAATAGAACCTGGGATAAATGAACGTATTGACAACAGTACCCTTCCCAAGAATTTTTTGTTTTAAGTTCTGTTTCCTCCACTACTCAGTGACCTAGTGACCTTTAACATTTTTTGATCCCAATTGGACTGGATTGCTTCCTCGGTACCAAAATACCCCTGATCTTAAGGAAGATTTCCCAATGAAATTCGAATGGAGACGTCAAAAAATTCCAATCATAAGCCATGGGATTTATGGATATTATCGTAGCACCCGGGGCTTTTACCAAAACATCGAAAATACGCAAAAGTTGTGAATTTCATTAGAACAGAAGCATACAAGTAGAATCACCAGCGTACTGCAGAAGCTGACACTTTTCCCGCCACTCCCTGGAAAGTAAATCCACAAATGTTGGGGCAAATGTTAATATAGTTGGCAACTGGCTCCATAAATACAAAACGTACAAAAGAGGGGAGAGCGGACACCCCTGCCTGACCCGCGGAGTATGAACAGGGTCAGAAAGCTGACCATTTATAATGATACTACTATCATTTGATTGTACAAAATTGAAACCCATCTGATAAAGTTGTCCCCAAAATTAAACTTGCGGAGGACTCTTAAAGGAATTCCAGTTAACGAATCACAAGCTTGTTGCGCATCTAAAAGCGATTAGAGCGGAAGCATTATTCTTCACAACAGAATAATCAATAATATCTCTATAGTATCATATTACCGTGGATGGATCTCCCGTGGAATAGAACAGGTGCTGGAACTCAATAATAATAGACGGAAGTACAGTTGCTAATCTGATTTGAAGAATTTTAGCTAGCACTTGTAATCGTTATTGAGGAGACTGATAGGCGCCATTGGACGGATTCCATATCACCACTCTTTGGCAATAAAGTAATAATACCAAAACGCTGGGATGGGACAGACATTCTTAGCAAAAATCGTAGTATAAACGTTCAACTAAGTCCTCAACAATAAATGTTCGAAAACGGTTGATAAAACTCATCGGGAGGTCATCTATGCTCGGTGACTTATTCTTGTGACCCGGGAATCGCAGTGTCACCCCTCCTTAGATGAAATGAATTTGTTCAAGACTTGTTCTATCATGCATCGCAAACTTCCTTATTCAGATATCGATGAAGACTTCTGCGATTAATATCAGAAGAAACGGTATCCGAATAAAGATTACTATAGAATTCCTTGAAAACAAGTCATAATATGAAGAATCATCCTTACACCTGGTACCACTAGGGTCTATAAAGAACTAATAACCTTTTGTTGCGCGTTGACTTTTTCCTTGCTGCAGAAAGAAAGATGAGGGTTTCTCACGCCTCTTCCAACCATTCACCTGGAGGCGAATAAAGGCCCCTCTCAATTCATCATCAAGACCTGCACATGTCATCGATCAGATCTAAAGACAACGAGATTGCAGCCTATTACTAGCCTCCCTCTTTTCCCTTGCAATACGAATACTATTCTTATAGCAGCTCCTTAATCCTAGTTTCTATCTATCGCCACCACTCATAATGAATGGACACCACGTTTTCAAGTAACCACAACTTATAATCAGACCGTAAGTCACTACACAGAGATTATCATTATAAAGGGAAGTAGTGAATTCTTTTTTTCCTCATTTATTGTCATCATTCAAACTATATACAATGAACAAACATTTTTTCAATCAATTATTATAGATAAAAGAGAGAGGAAATTAATTAATTAAGTATTGAATTTCCAATAGGCCTTTAACCCTAGTGACCGCCGCGTGATGAGCCCAAGGCAAATAGCTATATTAAAATAGTTTCGCCCAAGGGGGCTCGAACCCACGACCTGAGTTAAGAGGTATCATGCTATCCGACTGAGCGCGGGCGATTGAGTGATGGTCGGTAAGGGGCTCGAACACATGACCGCCGCGTTATTTTTGTGTTTCTGCATTTTTGCATCATTTCAAAACATATAATACATTAATATTATTCCAGCCAAGTAAATTGATGGATTAAAAGGAGTTGGAGGATATTAATGATACTCCAATCAAACAAATACCTCATATAACAGACGATTGATGCCTACTGGTCGACCTAGAATAAGAACTTCAGCTTATCGTTACTGATTGTAACAAAAAGATTTGTCCCCATCAATCCAAAAACTGTTGATTAACTTTTCGGGAGAAAAACGATACCTTCCATACAAACTCTCGCTTAATTTCCTTCGATGTTTGACAATACATTGAGAAGGAGAAAACGTTGACATTTCAAACATCGAATAAGCCATCAGGCGTCCCAAAGGATTAAACTTACACATGCAACAAATGAAACACATTCTATCGAACGCCAAAGAGTTCATAGAAGTATCGGTACAATTACCATAGATATATACGTCGAATCTTAAAATGAAGAGGAATCAGAGTTTAAGAAAGACCCAACCAAGAAAAAACAATACGATTATTTGAACCCTGCCACAAAATAGGAAACGCCGTTTCCACTTCATGGCAAGTAGACGGACCGGCAGATGCCATCATTTTGCCCCATTGGAAACCTTCTTATTAGTGTACAACGTTGTGGATTAAAAGCCACTGAAAAATCAGTTACCTGTATTATCAACAACTATTAAAAACCGCCCTCCAAATCCTGTCCCACTGACGAGACGGATTTGCGGTTAACAATGAACGGGATAACTGATTTCCGACTGGAGGAGGAACAATGTTCGAGTTGAAGGTTTGCCGAACAACAAAGTCTTATCAGTACAGTGAAATCCAGTAAACTTTGCAAGCTTCAATAAAATAGCAGCAGAACAGGTACTAGAATCGAGAGAAAGAAAGATGGGACCAAATATCAGGGAAAATGATACGAAGGTGCTTTGCCGCAAAAAAGAACGAGCCAAGGAACAAATAGTTTGGCAAAGAGAACTAATAAAACAAAACCACATATGGTTTAACAAATAAAGCTTCCATTTTCAAACTTGAAATGTGCACTGAAGGCACCGGTAGTTCATGACTCAAGAACATGACCTCCATCTTACCAGATCCGCTGTTTCCCCAAATAATAAAGGAAAAAACATTTTATATAAACCGATCACTAAGCAAAAAGTCTGGGAGGGGATAAACAGGAGCAATGTAATAAAACAAAGGATAGATAAACATATTAACAAATTTAATTCCCCAAGAAGAGTGAGGTGACGCCCGACCAGAAAGGAAACGCGCTTATGAGACGCTTCACGAGCTTTGTCAATGTGGACTTCTCCACAAGGAGAACAGCGGTTTATGACTCCCAAAACGCAACCAGAATTTTAATGGAGACAGCACTCCAACATATATTAGAGGGGCGAGACCATCAAAGGAAACCCCGATCGTCAGGCCATAAGACTTATTAACGTTAATCGAGGCCCCAGTGGCCATGTGGAAATATCAAAAATACGAAAATAATTGTGAATATCCTCAAATATTGTGGCAATACCTAGTAGCATCATATGCATACGAAGCAGCTTAACCCTTCTATCACTGCGGCAGGGATGTTAAACCTCGATGTCAGGGGGAGTGATAAATGTAGTTAGCCACGGCCAATGAAGAGGACATAAAGGAGCGGCGACAAGGTGCAACCTTGCCTGACCCCGCGAAAGATACGAACAAGGAGCAGAAAAGTTACCATCAATAAGAAATACGGCTAGAAAAATCATTATACAAGATGGAGATCACTAATAAAATTCTTACTAAAAAATTTAACTTGATTAAAGTTACTCTGTACAAAAAAATTCCAGTTAACGTGTCAAAGGCTTTCTGCTGGTCGACAGAAAATAAGGCACAAGTACCTCTCTTGAGATGCACATAATCAATAATATCTCTACTAATGCACAGATTGATGGTGGATTGATCGACCTTGACAGAAAAACTTGGAAATCGTAATAACTTGAGGGGAGCACCTTAGATAACTAAATTTGCAGAACTTTAGCAAGCAACTGGTAATCTGCATTTAATAAACTTATCGCCCGCCAGTTCCCAGGGTTCTCGGTATCTACGCTCTTCGGGGGAAGGATGAGAATACCAGACCTCTGCGAAGGGGAAAGGCATCCCTTCGCTTCAAGATACAATGAAAACATCAACGAGTCTTCCCAACAATATGGATAAAACGAGAGAATAAAATCATACGGGAGACCATCACAACCAGGAGACTTGTTCTTGGCGGTAGAAGAATAAGAGCCGCTTAATTTCATCTAGGACCACTTGGGGTGATCTAACAATTTATTTCTTCATCGGAAATAGTGTGATGTAAATTTCAACTAATTAATCTTGAAGGGAAAAAGTTGGCAGAATCAAAAACAAGAGTACAGAGAACTGTAAAAATCCGTGAAAAACCTCAGATTCACCCTTCGAAGTGTGCTTAATACACATCTATCAACAATAGCATCAAGTAGATTTCTTTTTAAGCAGGGAAATTTCACGGAAAGAAAGAAATTAGACGAACTTTCCCATCTTCTAATTGCTTCAACGCTCGACCTAATGTAGGCCCTTTAATTCTTCAGTTATACAGATCAAGAAAGGTAGAATTAGAATAAGGCAATCACTCTGAACGTCAGCAGTTTGTTTGCGCCTCTCACGAGGCCAAACGGACACGTGCAAATAGTTAAATTCTTTAATACGAACTTTAATGATCCCACCAAGCCACAATACTCTTATTACCGCAAGGTTTAAAAAAAAAAAAAACAACAGGGTACACCACATATTGTAATGGCAACTCTAAAGTCTCTTGAAAAGTCTTGGTATCATTGAAGAGGAAACAGTTAAATTCCATAAGTAGCTTTACCCTGAGAGAGCCACTCGAGGAAACTTGAAACTAACAAAAAGGGGAAACATGACTCGTATACGACAGGTCAGCAGTAGAGGCATTACTAATAATCACGTTTCTCAGGGAGATAAATACGATCAATACGAGAACTTCCTATTCGGCGAACCCAAGTGTGACCAGGGTCCGACGGATTAAACGCCGGAAAGCTATCCGTAAATTTAAACATGGACCGGATCTTCCTTCAATTCGTTACGCCAACCAAGAGGACGAAATATTATGACAGTGGAGTCAGTTGCTATTATAAACAATTAAAATCTCAGCAAGAATAACAGGGCAACTGCCCCGAGTAAATTCAACAAGATTAGAGAGAAGCCCTTCTTTTTGCGGGGATATTAGTATTAGGAGCATGACATGACAAAGACGGAAATAGAAATCATAAAGTCGACAACGTAGCGAAATGCCAACGAACCCCGTTTGTCCGTCGTCTTCACTTGAGTGACTTCCACCCTTAACTGGATTTAATCAAAATGGCCGACCCCCAGAGTGGTTAGTGCGAACTAGCAGAATAATAAACATCCTTCCCAGAGATCAACCAGGACTGTAACATCGTCAGATGTGAAGAGAGAGAGAGAAAAGTTCCTGCAAAAAATACAATACAGCATTCCCTAATTTACACCAATGAATTATTCGAGCACATTCATTTTGAAAACCCTTACGCCCATTGACGGTAAGAAGTAATCAGGGAACGGGTAACATTGGTTTGTAGAGGGAATAAAATATAAGCACATGACAAATCTGACAATAGGAATGGTATATGCGTTGGTAACAATGGGTTACAAGAGTTAAAGTCACGAGTGACGCTGTGCGATTTTCGCAGAAAAGTAATTGTCAAAAAAATGCAATTTCCTTATCGTGCACGAACTCAGGATGGTTGCGGCGATTATGGCGATATGACCGCCGCGTTATTAGCCCGGTGCTCTACCGACTGAGGCTAACTGAGTAAGACTCGAGGTGGTTCCTCAATTGAGGCACACGATTCGAATCTAAAACGCGAGAGCCAGCATGCCGTGGACGAGCAAAGTCGGTTAGCTATTATTAAAATGGTTTCGCCCAAGCGTGGGGCTCGACCACGAACCCGATATTTTCATGCTCTACGCCGAGCTAGCAGGCTACTGGAGTAGCGAAGGGTCGAACCCATGACCGCCGCTTGTATTTTCTCCCTCTCATTTACAGGTAGGCTACATACAGAAGCAATTGATTTTTTTTTTTTTTTTATCCTCATTTATTGCATCATTCCAAAACCTATTACATGAGCTATCATTTCTGCATTAAACTTATAGTAACGAAAGAGGAAAGAAATTAATGTTACTCAATTGTTTATACTAATACTACCTATACGAACAAAGAAAGGACGCAACAAGTCAACGAAAATTCAAAATTTCAGTTCATCATTACGGATTGTAACAAACGAGTCCCCTCAATCCAAAAACTATGGAACTCCTCGGGAGAAAAACGATATCGATCCATATGAACCTGGTTCTTAATTTCCTAACGAGTGGAGATAATGTGAGATGGAGGAATACGTGGACTCTCAAACACGAACAACCATCAGACTTCCAAATGATAAACTTACAACATGCAACAACAACCAAATTCGTCAAACGCAATGGAATTCAAGGGGAATTTGCCAGACAAACAATAGATGTATAATCGAATCTAAATTGAAATCAGAACATGAGTTCATACCGACCTACAGGAAATAACCATATTATGATTAGTACACTGCCACAAGATATGGCACGCCGTCTCCACTTCGCGGCAAGATAAACACCAGGGCAAGTGCCTCACTTTTGCCCCACTAGAACCTTTTAGTTAGTATACATACAGTACGGATTAAACGCCACTGAAAATCAGTCAAATTATTAACAACCTATTAAACACAGCCGCAAATCCGTCCCACTGTCGTGACGGGTATTTTTACAACGCCACGGACAACTGCCCTTCCGACGGGAAGACACAATAGTCGAGTAGCAGGTTGCCGAACAGGATTGTCGTATCAGTAACGTGAATATTAGTAAAACTTTGCAACTTTAAAAAGAGTGGCAGACCAAGTACTAGAATTGGAGAAAGGTTAGACCAAAGCTCCGGGAATATAGTACGAGGGTGCTTTGCGGCTAAAATAACGAGCACGGACAAATATTAGGGCAGAAGACTATGAAACAAACACATAATGCTAACAACTAAAGCTTCCTTTTAAACTTAAAGTATGCATGAAGCCACCCGTAGTCCTGCTCGAGAAATGACCTCCCTCTGAACCAGGTAGGGCTTGTTCCCCCAAATAAAGGGGAAAACAATTTTTTCAGATCCTGAAATACAAAATCCGGGAGGGGATAACACAGGAGCAATATAATAAAAACAAAGGGTTAGTAACATATTAACAAACTTGACTTTCCCCAGAGTATAAAGTGTCGCCCCGAGACACGATTAATGATTTGCGAGTATCCAATTTTACTGCGCTAGTGATTAACAGACGTAGGACTTACCAAAAACACAACCCGTAATTTTAACAGAGTCATTACTCCAACAAAATTAGTGGGGAGACCACCAAAAGGGACCCAATCAAGAGGCCATACGACGTATTAGTGTTAATTGTGGGCCCAGTGGCCATGTGGAACATATCAAAATACGGAAATAGTTGTGAAACGTCCTCAAATTGGTGGCAATACCAGTAGCATCATCAGATACTGAAGCAGCTTAACCCTTTTATATAGCGCGGGGATGTGAAAACCCCTTCGATGTCAGGGGAGGAATAAATTGTAGTAGCAACCGTGCTCAATGAAAAGAACGTAAAGTAGCGGGTGACAAGGGGCCTCCTTGTCTGACACCACGAAAAATACGAAAGGTTCAGAAAAGTCATAAATGAGAATACAGCACTAGAAAGATCATTATACAAGATGGAGATCCCCTAATAAAAATTATTACTGAAATTTAAATTGTTAAGAAACTCTGTACAAAAAATCCCAATAGACCTTCAAAGGCTTTTCTGCTGATAACAGACATAAAAGCTCAAAGACCCTTTTTACGGTTCACATAATCAATAAATTCCCTGATGATAAAATATTGTGATGAATTGTACGGCCTGATAGCACAACTTGGTAATCATAATAAACTCGAGGAAGACCTTGGAAACTGAGTGTAAACTTTAGGCACGCACTTGTAGGTCAGAGTTTAATAAAAATTATCGGCGCCAGTTCCCAGGGTTCCCAATATCTCCAGTCTTTGGGAGAAGGATGAGAATGCAGACCTTGAGAAGGGGAAAGAACCCCAACATTAAAGATAAATAGAAAACATCAACGAGATCTTTCCAACAATAGCAATAAAACGAGAATATAATAAAAAATCATACGAGAGCCCATCACTAAGCGGGAGAGTTGTTCTGGAAAGGGTAGCATTGGAGCAGGCTTAACTTCTTAAAGTATAGGGTGATCTAACAACTTGTTATCATCATCTAGCGAAGGGTGTGTAGTAAATGTACTAACTAACTCTCATGGAGGGAGAAATCGGCGAATCAAAACAAGGACTACAGAGAACTGTAAAAATCAGGAACACTCCTAGAATTTAGCCCTCGGAGGTGCGCTGTAACACCATCTTATAACAATCGCATTTATCGCTTTTTGCTTAGCCCGGAAAATTTCCCGAGTAAGAAAACAAAATGACGAAGTTTTCTATCATCGTTAGTTGCTCCAACTCTCGACCTATAAAGCACTTTTATTTCTTATTTACAGACCCGATCAATTTCGACAGAATTAGAATAGAGGCAATCACTCTAAACGTCAGAAGTTCGTTTGAGTCTCTCACGACCAAACGAACACTGGGCTTAATAGCTAATTCTTGATTACGAACTAATCAATCCACATCCACAATACCTCATGATCACGCAGGGCTTTAAAGCTACACCACATATGATAATGAAACTAATTCGTTGATAAAACGGGGTGATCATTGAGAGAAACGTTAAATTTCCAATAACCTTTACCTGAGAGAAATACTCGGGGAAAAAACTTAACACTGACAAAAAGGGGAAGATGATCACTATACGAAAGACTAGCAGTAGTGCGTTACAAATAACCACGTTTCTAGGGAAGCTAAATACTATCGTCGAGAACTCTATTCAAGTCGAGCCCAAGCGTGACCAGGGTCCGATGGATTAAACGCACGGAAGCTATCGGTCAAATTAAAACATGAAGTAATCCTCTCCAATTCGTTAGAGCCAACAAAGGGAGAATTATTCTGGCTAGTGGAGTCAGTTCTACTGGTAACACATTAACAATTCCCCCAAGAGAATAACAGGGCAACTACCCGAGTGAAATTCAATGAGATTCGAGAAGAACATCTTTCGATCAGAGGGGATGTTAGGAGCATGAACATTACAAAGACTGAAATAGAAATCCTAAACTCGACAACGCAACGAAATACAACGACCACATTGTCCCGTCTCACCTGGTGACTTCGACCCTAAAATGGACTTATCAAAAATAGCCGCACCCCAGAGTGATTGTGCGACTAGCAGAATAATTAACATCCCTTCCCAGAGATCTTCTAAGAATATAAAATCCTCAGATGAAGACAGAAAAAGTTCCTGCAAAGCAGCAATATAAGCAGTAACTAATTACAACAATTAAGTATTCGAGAAATTTCGAATTATCTATGATGCGTGAAGAAATGAATCAGCGAAAGGTCCTACATTGGTGTAGACGGAATAATAATAAAACAGTGCAAAACTCTGACATGCAATATATGAAAGAGAAGCAATGGGTTGGTAGGAGAAAAACCATAATTAAAGTCACATGCGCTTTGTGCGATCCGAAGAAAGTAACTGTCAAAAAATTCAATTTCAATTATCGTGCACTAGAATCAGGATGAGACGGCGCTAGGGCTCATGCCATTGTTTGGGTTCGCCATGACATTCACTGCAGGACTTGAGGGGACATCCGTAGGTCGGTTTCTTTGCGGAGGGGTGCGGGATGAAAGATGCGCAAAGAGTCTTGATACAAGATGAGACCTACTGCGAGGCGATATCAGATGATCTCTGAGAGCCAGCGAGATATGCCCATGGGTCACATTCGCTATTCTCGGCAGTCTATCGCCATCTCAACTGAGAGGGTATCTAAGTACACCTGATGCCACGAGTCGTGTGATTCGCTGATTGTCTCCAGGGACCCTTTTGTTCGCACTTCCACGTTGCGGGTTACAAACACGTAGTCTCCTGTGCAGCTCGTCCCGCGCTATCCGTTTTTCATCGTTCCATTGCTTCTTCCACGTCGCAATGGGCCGTTAGTACCTGCGAGGATCGTCTTACGTTTCCCACTCGAAGGCCGCTGACCAAGAAGTAGATACGTGGCGAGTGTGGGGCGTGATCTGACAAACTTGCATCTCCCACGTGCACGGGTACTAACAAGCACGGGCTGAGAAGCCATGGGCAAGGTACGTCCAACACTGGCTCTGCGGGCAATTTGATATTATACAACCCTGAACCCATGACCGCCGCGTCGTGATGGCAAGTCGAATAGGTATTATTAAAATGTTTCGCACAACGGGGGCTAGAAACACACGACCCTGCGATTAAGAGTCTCATGCTCTACAGACGAGCTAGCCGGGCGATTGAGGTTGCTGGTCGTATAGGGGCTCGAACCCTGACCGCCGCGTTATTAGCTACGGTGCGTCTGCGACTGAGCTCAACCGACCAGTGACGTTAAGGCCCGCAGGTGGTACCTCAATTGTAGGCATCCCACGATTTAATATAAACGATTGCGTGAGGCCCAAGTCGAAAAGCTATTTATAAAATAGTTTCCCCAAGTGGGGCTGCGACCACGACTGAGATAAAGAGTTTAGCTCGACGAATGAGCTAGCCGGGGACGAATTGAAAAGTGCTTGGTCGGTAAGGGGCTGGCTCGAACCCATGACCGTCGCATCATTAGCACGGTGCTCTGCCGACTGAGCTAACCGACCAGTGACGTTAAGATCCCAAGGTCGGTAACCTCAATGTAGGCACACGATTTAATCTAAACGATGCGTGAGGAGCCAAGTCGAATAGAGATTTTAAAATAGTTTCGCACAACGTGGGGCTCGAACCCACGACACTGAGATCAGAGTCTGACATGCCTCTACGACTGAGAGTAGCCGGGGTTGTGAAGTTGACTGGTCGGTAGGGGACCTCGAACCCATGACCGCCGCGTTATTAGCACGGTGCTCTGCCGACCTGAGCTAAACGGACCGTTGACGTTAAGAATCGCAGGTTGGTTCCGCAATTGTAGGCACACGATCGAATATAAACGAGGGGAGGCCACGCCATGCGTGAAGAGCCAAGTCGGTTAGCTATTATTAAAATGGTTTGCCCAAACGTGGGCGCGAACCCACGAAATCGATTATGTCATGCTCACCGACCGAGCTAGCCAGGCCACTGGAGTAGCTAAGGGGGCTCGAACCCCAGACCGCCGCGTGATTCTCTCCCTCTCATTACAGGTAGATCATACAGAGCCAATTGATATGAATATAACCGAACCATGCCGCCCGCCGTATTTCCCCTCTCATTACAGGTAGAATACAACAGAGCCAATGAGTTTATATTAACACTGAACCCATGACCGCCGGTTATTAGCACGTGCTCTGCCGAGCTGAGCTAAACCGACCAGTGAAGTTACACACCCGCAGTGGTACCGGCATGTAGGCACACGATTTAATATAAACGATGCGGAGAGCCAAGTCGAATAGATAGTATTAATATGTTCGGCCCCCAACGCCCCCATGGGGCTCGAACCCCGACCCTGAGATTAAGAGTCTCTATTGCTCTTACCGACTGAGATAGCGGGGCGCTTGAAGTTGATGGTCGGTAAGGGGCTCGAACCCATGCCGCCGCGTTTTAGCACGTGCTCTGCCGACTGAGCTAACCAGATGTTGGACTTGGACTCGAAGGTGGTTCCTCAATGTATGCCACAAGATCGAATCTACGAGAGGAGGCCAGCAGCGTGACGGAGCCCAAAGCGCGTAGCATTATTAAAAGGTTTCGCCAACGGGGGCTCGAACCCGATATTTTCATGCTCTTACGACCCCGGAGATAGCCAGGTCGACTGGAGTAGCTAAGGGCTCGAACCATGAACGCGCGGTTATTTTCTCCCTCTATTACGGTAGATAACATTACAGAGCAATGTGATTAATAAAGCCTGAACCCTGACCGCCGCGTTATTTTCTCCCTCTCAATTACAGGTAGGGGAAAATAATTTTTTGGTTACATACAGGAGCATTGATTATTATAACCATGAACCCTATGACCGTCGCATCATTAGCACGGTGCTCTGCCGACTGAGCTAACCAGACCAGTGACGTTAACACCCGCAGGTGGTACCTCTTGTAGGCAACACGATTAATCTAAAACGATGAGTGAGTAGCAAGTCGAATAGCTATTATTAAAAATAGTTTCGCCCAACGGGGGCTCGAACCCACGACCTCGAGATTAAGAGTATCATGCTCTACAGACGAGCTAGCAGGCGATTTGCATGCATGGTCGGTAAGGCTCGAACCCATGACCGTCGCATCATTAGCACGGTGCTCTGCGACTGAGCTAAACGATTGTTGAATTAAGACTCGCAGGTGTTCCTAATGTAGGCACAAGATCGAATCTAAAAGGAGAGTAGCCAGCCATGCGTGACGAGGCCAAGTCGGTAGCTATATTAAACTGGTTTCGCCCAACGGGGCGCTCGAACCAACGAACCCGATATTTTCAGGCTCTACCGACCGAGCTAGCCAGGAGACTGGAGTAGCTAAGGGCTCGACCCATGACCGCCGCGTATTTCTCCCTCCATTCACAGGTAGCAATAACATACAGAGCAAGTGAGTATTAAGACCCCTGACCCCATGACGCCCGCGTTATTAGCACGGTGCTCCTGCCGACTGAGCGCTAACCGACAAGTGACGTTAGAAGCAGGGTACCTCATATTGTAAGGCACACGATTTTAATCTAAACGATGGGTGAGGAGCCAAGTCGAAGAGCTATTATTAAAATAGAGTTGACGCCCAACGTGGGGCTCGCACCCACGACCCTGAGATTAAGAGTCTCTAGGGCTCTACCGACTGAGCTAGCCGGGCGATGAAGTGGCTGCGTCGGTAAGGGCTCGACTCGATGGTGGTCCTCAATGTGGCACAAAGATCGAATCTACACGAGAGGAACCAGCCATGCGTGACGAGACAAGTCGGTTAGCTATTAAAAAATGGTTTCGCCCAACGTGGGGCTCGAACCCACGAACCCGATATTGTACATGCTGATACGACCGAGCTAGCAGGCGACTGGAGTAGCTAAGGGGCTCGAACCCATCCGCCCACCCCGAGTTTTTTCACCCTCTCATTTACAGGTAGAATACTACAGAGCAATGGAGTATTATAACCCTGAACCCATGACCGCCGGTAGCTATCGACTGGATCCTCACGCCATAGGTCAGATTAAATAGTGTGCCTACAATTGAGGTACACCTGCGGTTCTTACGTACTGGTCGGGTAGTCAGCGGCCAGAGCACCGGGCTAATAACGCGGCGGTCATGGGTTCAGGGTTATTAATAATCTATTGATGCCTATTGTTGATAAAGATGGTATTTAAGCACACTCGAAGGTGAAATTCTGAGTGTTTTCACGATTTTTACAGTTCTCTGTACTCTTGTTTGATTTCTGCACTTTTCCCTCAAGATGAATTAGTTAGTAAATTAAAATAAACACATTTCCGATGAAAGAAAATAAATGTTAGGTCACCCCATTTGTGATAGAGAAATTAAGATGCTCGTAATTCTACCGCCAGAAAAGTCTCCTTGTAGTGATGGTCTCCCGTATGATTTTTATTTATCGTTTTTATCCATATTGTGGGAAAGATCTCGTTGATGTTTCAATTGTAGATTAACGAAGGGATTCTTTCCCCTTCTCAGAGGTCTGGTATTCTCATCCGTCTCCCGAAGAGCAGATTCGATACCGAAACCTGGAAAATGGCGGCCGACCGATAAGTTATTAAATGCAGATTACAAGTGTTGCTCGCTAAAGTTCTGCAAATTAGGTCATCTAAGGTGCGACCCTCAAGTTATTAACGATTTACAAGGTTGTTCTGTCAAGGTGCGATCAATCAACCAATAGTTCATTATTAGAGGATTATAGATTAGGTGATCGCAAGAGAGGGCATGTGCCTTGATTCGTCGACCAGACAGAAAGCCTTGACAAGTTAACTGGAATTTTTATTCAGAGTACTTAATAACGTTAAATTTTAGTAAGAATTGTATTAGGTGGATCTCCATATTGAGATAATGGCAATTTCTAGCCGTTATCTATGATGGAACTTTTCTGATCTGTTCGTATCTTTCGCGGGGTCAGGCAAGGTTGCCCCTGTCGCCGCTCCTTTATGTTCTCTCATTGAGCCGGTGGCTAACTACATTTGTCACTCCCCTGACATCGAAGGTTTTTACATCCCGGGACGCTAGTGATTAGAAGGGTTAAGATGATTCAGTATGCATGTGAACTACTGGTTTTGCCACCAATAGTGAGGATTTTCAACAATATTGTATTTTGATATGTTCCACATGGCCAA
>JAODTK010000073.1:0-15051 GCA_026419785.1 Sclerodactyla briareus | reverse complement strand
GTTTCTTTCCCATGTATACACAGATCTTCATTCTTTCAAACAGGTGTCCCAGGAGTCGAATATTGTTTACACACCATCAAAAAGAACAGGGAAGAAATCCTCGTCTCCATTTCCCATTGCCCCAAAAGTATAGCAGAAGTAAACCCATAAAACAAATCACCAGAGGTTGAAATGGAAGGGAACCCTTTGAAGCTCCTATTTCAAACCCCCAAAAACTTATTTAATTTGCGGACTTTCTGGCCGTGAAGAAGTGTATGGGAGGCTTTCCGGGGTGAGCCATGCTTTGTCTGGAAATGCCGAGTAAAAGATTATAACACTAATTGGGGCATATGTTTTACCCCAAAAATGTGGGAGGGGAAGCATTTTTGGTCATTACTGTCCTTGATACCAATTTGAGGGAGGTTCTGAAAGCGGTCAAACGAAGGAAGAAGGAGGGGAGAGAAAGGAAAGAGAGGGCTCAGGAGCAATCGAGTCCAAGAAGTTTAGACCCCTGTTCAACCAAAATTGGGTGTTGAAGAAAATGCTGTTATCGTTGCTGTCAACAAACAGAATCAAGCCGAGGAGGTAAAAGTTCTGAGAGAGGCTTTGCCTGCACAATAAACGGGACATTAGTTCATAGTCAAATATGACGGAAAAAAAAACCTAAATCGAATGTGATGGTCGAATTCAAAATTATATTCAAGAATTGAGGGGGCAATCACCCTTAGGCAAAAGAACGACACCGGTCACACGAAAAGGAAAAAAAGAAATGGGGGGGCTCGTTGGGAGGCATCGATTGTGGGGTTCCCAAAGGTTAGGGGGCCGGGGTTATAGCCAATGGTTTTGAAATCTGTAATTCGTTTCTTTTAAAAAAAAAGAATCAAGCCGAGGGAGGGTGGGTGGGTGGTTTAAAAAGTTTGCAGTGTGTGCTTGGTGGTGGTCACACTTTTTTTTTCGTTGAGCAAGGCTTTCGCACAAACCGTGAGGCGGGGGGCGGGGAATCTATGACTTAAAATGTTGTTGTTGTAGGCACCGGGGTGGGGTTGGGTTGTGAACACGGATTTCTGATTAGATTTTTTGGGCAGGAGGCAATCCAAAGTTCATTAAAAGTTGTTGTAATTTTGTAATTAGCTCATTTATGTAAAAAAAACTATTAATTTATTATTATAAATAGCTCGGTTGGCAGGGGATTAACGCCACGAAACCGTATGTGGCTACAGTGATTTGTCGTTTGGGAACTGTAGGACTGGATGACAGGGTGGGGATAAAACTGATTAGGATTTTCAACCGGAAAAAATCAAGCTAATTTAAAGTGGTTTTTCTTTTAATGTGCATTGTAATTTATGCGAATTTTTTTTCCAAAAAAAATTTTTTCGGATTTCTCACCAAACAACTTGGTGGATTGGTGGTTCTAACCCATGGTTCCCGAGAAGAAAAGAGAAAATTTAAAAAAGTGACAAAGTTGGGGGGGGGGGTCAATGGAGGTCATTAATGTGTTTGAATTAATAATTTATGACAAAATTTATGAAATTTTTGAAAAAGTTCGTTGGGGTTCCACAAAAAACTGGGTAGATGTTGGGAGGGTCCCACCTTTGATTTTCCTGATTTCATTTTGAAGGTTACAGGCTGGGGTCGTTAAAAAAGGGTAATTTTGTGGGCCTAATTTGCATAATGTTATTCCAACTTTCCAATTGGTAAGGGATTGCCAAAAACTCCCGTATAAAGGTATGGTCCCGCGTTAACAGTTCCTGGAATTCTGATGTGTGTTTGATGTTAGGGAATTTTGAAATTGAATTTTTGAAAATGCCATTATATAAATAGCGGGGGGGAAGAGAAAAAAAGATAAAGTAAGAAAAAAGGAGAAGAAGTAAAAAACCATAGGCTTTTCCTGTGAACAATTGTGTTTCGTATAAGCTGCTCCACACAAGCAAACCCTCTTCTTACCCAAAACCAATTTTGATTCGGTTGATTAGACCTTCAAAAAATAGTTGTAATGTATCAAACCATTTTTGATTTCACGTCTTCTTGCCTGGGGGGACTGGGGACAGATGTGCGGTAGGGTTTCCTAAAAGATATAATTTGGGGGGAATTCTTTGGACTTGCTGCATGGGGATGGATAAGTTTGTTGATGAGTGGTGGCAAAAGGGAAGCCCGGGCTGCCTAAGGGACTTATGAAACCTTAGAAACATTTCAAGTTGGATTGGGTAAAAAGAAGTGATGTGAATGAAGCGATTGTTTAAAAAACACAAACACTATTCAAATTTGGGTGATTTATGGAGAGGCGGGAAGAAGGAGGGGGTGGGGGCATGAAAGGAAGGCAAAGGCAAATTTTAAGGGGGAACTTTGTCCATTTTAAGAGGTCAAAAACTTATTGGGGTTCAGTTATTTTAGATTTTTTATGTTGTTAATGTTTGGAAAAAATTATTGTGATTGTTTTCGTTTTGACATTGGGACGTGGTTTCTTGCATGAAAACGGAGGTGGTTGGCGTATATGCGTTTGTGTTAGTGTGTTAGTGAATAATAGGGGAATAACACAAACGATTTCGTCTTGTATGTTATGCTTCAAAGGCAAGTTTTCTCCGCTCCATAATGGTATAATATTTGCGATACAATGTCCACTGGCAAATAGAAAACTGGGAAAAATAGAAGGAAAAAATATTTATCCTTCTTTGTTTTCTTTCACCCCCATTCTTGGGGAAAAAGCCAGTTAACATTTAAGTGGAAACGATGACCCACAATGGCCTCATTTTAACTGCGCCCAGTATGGTCTCCTAGAGTGGCGCACCGATGTTTTTGCAGTGGGAATCGGCACTAACATGGTTGGGTTGGGTGGTGCAGGCACCCTAAGTGTTTTGTGCTGTGCATGTTCTATGCCGGCATTTGCTGCTTGTTTTTTTTATGGGACCTGTTCCTAACCATTTAAACAGAGGACATTTTTTTGTCATAGAACTTGTCCTGGGACAAGGAAAGAAAACTCAAAACCCACAGTTTCATTGTTTCCCCAATATTATTTTCAAATTTAGGTCCGTCCGAAACACTGGGAACAATGATAATCGAAGCAGCTTAATTAAAAAAACACCTATTTTTCCTAAGGATGATTGAAGCTTATACTTGGTAAATGGTTTGTGGTTCTCCATGATGAGTACATGAACTCTTCTATAGTTTTGAGGTCAGGTAAGATGTCATCTTAGGTCACCAGAGCTTTGAAGAATTTATATAACCTCGTTGGAAACATTTTGAACCACGATAAGTATAGATGGTTGTCCGAAAAAGATTTTGGAAAATATGGTGGAAAAAGGCCTTTTCCCTTATGGGGGAGTTACAGGAAAAAAAACCTAATTGGTTGTGGATAGATCGTGGGTAACTTTTGGCCGAAAATAGAGATTTGTGGGGGAAAAATCAATATTTGACAAAATTAGGCTGTGAATAAAAATTCCCAAACCCCATTCTAGGATGGATGAAGCTCTAACCCCTTGTTTTTATGTTGTTTCCTCAATGAGAGAACAGGACCTATGTTTTCTTGAGGTATAAAGGTCTGAGGCACCCAGAGGTCCAAAGCATGAAAATAAAAACCCCTCATTAAACACATGATAAGGTCCAGCAGAAGGTGGTCAGATCGAGGTTGAAATGTTGTGTTATGGCTTGTTCATGGGGGATTTTAACAGGAAACCCCTATTTGTTTTTGGCGTGATTCGGGGGGTTTCACCACTTCTGGTCAAAAAATAATGAATTTGGTTGGAGGAATTCTATATCTTGGGGCCAAATTTTAAACTTTGTAAAAAAGAACATGGTAAAAAAACTCGGCCCCATTTAGAATGTGACATGGAGCTCATACTTGGTAGTGTGTTCCCCATGAAAAGTGGTGTGTGCTCCATTACGGGGGAGGAGTTACATGAAACCTATTGGTTTATTTTTTCCAATGTAGATTCAGGAGTCATTTTCCCATTTTTCCTTGGTTATGGTCATTAGGTTGTTTCAAAAAATGTGTCCAGAAATCACTACAACCTTTGAGTCGTTTTAGGTTTTGTTTCAGAATGCGGGGGGGACTTAGCGATCAAAGCTTGGTGTGTATGGGTGTGTGTTCGCGTTGTCTTGTGAGTGTGTATATCCCACACACTTCTCGTTATGAGGATTTTCAAACACCGAAAAAAAAAAGGGACCAATTTTTCTGATTGTAATATCATTCTTGTATCGGGGTTTGGTTGAAAAAAAAAAACGATTCTGATTCAGGATTTTTGGGGGCATTGATTGTATTGGTTCATGCTCGTTAGGCCAAGGATTTGCCAGAGGTTTTTCACTCAATGTGTATAATTGGACAAACTTTTCTTTAAAAGGTTTGTTGGGACTTTCCATGAAACAAACGTATTTTGGAATGTATAGGGAAAAGGGGTTACAGGACGTCCAAGTGTTACCGTATTATTTGCATTAATAAGGGCAATTTTTAGGTCACATTTCCATCACACCTAGTTACTCTTAATTGTAGGACATGGTCAAAACAGGTCAGTTGATCAGGTCCTAAAGAATTTGAAAAAAAGTCATGATTAGTGTTCAGTAAAAGTTAAGTTAGTGCACTTAGGGGGGGTTGCCAAAACAACTATGTCTACAATCTGTGAGGGGCATGTGAGATTTGATGTTATTTGCTGAATGGCCAATTTGATCAGGTTTTGGTCACAATTACAAGAAGCAGTGAATACACACATAAAAAGCGGGGGGGACTACTGATCGCAAAAAAAAAAAAAAAAAAAAACAAGGCGAGGGGGACGAGCGAGGGGGGACTTTACACGTTTCATGATAACCCCCCCACTTGTGCTGGTTGGGTGGCCTCTTGGAAGGGCCTTGGAGATATGTCGGTTCCATTGAAAGGGACAAGATAACAAAAAACAAAGACAAAAGAGAACGAAGTTATGCGTAGTGATTCATTGCTCATTTCATGGAGGCCCAAAATATCCAAAAAACTATGTAACGTGAACGGAGGGGACGGAAGGAGACTTCCAAGAACCTCACCTGGCAAAAATTATGATAATTAATTCTGAGGCAGGGCAAGTAAGCAGAATATTTAAAATAACTTTGCCCATACACACCAATTTCATGTGTCCATTTTTGTTTTACCAAATTGTAAGGTGCAAAATATTTATATAGAAATTCCGGGCCCAGGAAAAAACAATTATCCAATAAAGCATTGAGATGGGAATCAACCACCCACATAAGCAAGGGGGGAAATCGGGATTCACATGAGGCGCGGTGTGGGAGGAGAGGGCAAGTTGCCCGGCCCGACAACGCAGGGGGGACCCTCCCCTTCTCAAATTTTTTTCCGTTTCCAAGATTTTAATTTTGAGAAAAAAATTCCTGATATATTCACAGTGAGCATTTTACCCGAAATTCAGGGGCTTCTCAACAAAACAGGCCAAAAATGGAATTGTCGGTGGTTGGGAGAGAGGGGATTTGTTGAAGGTGATGGGAGGGGTAGCTTTCATTTGAGGCTTCCCCCTCCGGTCTTAGGCTCCTGCCACGCTCGCCATACGGGTAACAGGAAGCGGGGTTGTACCAGGAAGTTTGGGGGGGGTTAAAACAAAACCATTGGAGCGTTTTGTTCCACAAGGGTTTACCATAGATTAACGAAAGAATGTTGTGGGCTTGTTGCAAACTGAGAAGCTGTGAATGGAATGAATTGGAACTTTTAAGAAGGGGGACTTTCACATTGGGAGCAGTCCAAGTATATTTGTGTGTCCTTTGGGGGACGGACACGGGGATAAAAAAAAAATTAAACCACAGTCAGGCTGGCTAATGGGGACCCCACTTTGGGGGTCCCCCGTGAAAAGGTTTATTGTGGAAACGGGGTTTATAACACGGCAACGTACTGCATTGTCCAATGGGTCTAGTGGTAGCCACACCGACGAACAAAACTTTCCCTTTGACCGCTAATTCTCTGAATGGGGATCAAGTTGCCGAGGGAAGTCAAGTCCGAAATGGATTTCAGTTAAACTTTTGGAAGCCCTTTCCACCCGTTTTACAGAGGGGGGACATCGATGGGGGGGATAATTGTTGATTTTAAGAAAAAGTTTTTAGTTTTTTTAGAATCGTCAGACAATTTGGAATATTGTTTCGTTTGCGACAAGGGGACAAAGTTAGTCGGTACGAAAAAAACTGACCCAGAAGATCACAAAAAGTATTAGGTCACGTGAGGTCAAGAGGTCAAAGGAATTCAAAGGTACGGTTTCCACAAGATGTGGTTTTGCTCAGGAAACAGACAAAAAAAAGTTTCCATTACGGCCCAACCCCCCAAATATATTGAAGACGTGAAATTCAGTAGTGTTTCCAGGAGGGGGCTGGTTGTGTACCCATTAACAAGAGGGGACACATAAGCTTGGGGAAATATCGGTGTGATTTAAGGCAGCAGTGTTTAGTACGTCAGTGGTGTGTGGGGAAATGGACTTAACTGGGTTTTGTTTTGGCCAACAAAACGAGTCTGGGTCGGCACGGAAAAAAAAAAAGAAAAATAAATGGCCCAAAGGTGTCACAAAGGTTCATTAGGTCTTAATTAGGGTTTTCAAAAGTAAGCTTCACCAAGATGTTAGTTTTCACCTAGGACGGAACAAAAAACTTGTGCTCTGTTAAGGGTTTCGGTTGCCAAGGGATTACTCTATTGGGACTCAATGAATCCTTGACTGGGTACACCAAAACAATAGGATTTCAATCTTCCACCATGATGTGGGCAAAAAACCCCCACATTACCCTTCATGATGAAAACTTAAATAAGGATTACATTTTTTTTAAACTTTGCTTGTCGTGACTTTGGATGACCTGGACAACATGGGTGCCTAGGAAAACAAATACACTTTTCCATTCTTCACCACATGAGGGCAACCAAGAGTGCCTAATGGGAATGATTTAAACCTGTTTTGCGTACGGTTGGATTTTCGTGTAGGACCCAGGGGTGAACACACACGCACCCACACATTACACACGAAACGTGGCTGCAAAAGATTCGGTTTTGCCGTCGGGGGCCTTTCTCCATGACAGACTGAGGGTTTCGCATTATAGGACCATAGCAGCTGTTCACAGGGAGGGGACATCAATGATCCCCATTCCCCAACATAGCTCCCCACTGGGAGAGAAGTTTACCTTTAAAAAACAATCACAAAGGTTGACACAAAGGGAATACTCTGACTCCATTCAGTCAACAGGACAAGATATGATATTCGAATTTCCTTGTAGCTGTTTGGCGGAGGTGAGTAGGATTGTCTGGAGATTGCGAGTATGATGTCTGGAGAATGCGGATACCTTGAGAACCAATTAGGCAATGTTGTAACAAATATGGAGAGGAGAATTCTAAGTTTCTGATCCAAGTTAGAGTTGGGAGAAGGAAATTGGCCTGTCATTGCGAGTGGTTGAAGAAAAAAAGGGAAAAAAAAGGTATGGTTTCTTTTAAAAGGTCACGTTTTGAGAAAGGCTTGCTTGTACAAAACTGGAATTCAATAATTTCATTACTCGAGGTCAATTCAAGCAGAAAACCTAAGATCAAATGTAAGAAAATTATGTTTTATGAACAAGATTAACGACAACCACTTAAGGGCCAGAGAATCGGATTGCGATTTTTATTTATTCTAGGCCAGAGGCCACAAAGGAAGTTACACTATAGGTATGTGTGTCTGTTACGACCCTTGTAAACGGAATAACAGGTAAAAAAGTGAAAGGTCGATACTGTACAATGAACGGTGGCACATGAAATAGTTGGTCCCTATAGTGTTCCGGTGAGGTCCAAGGTGCACCTAGCGCGTCAAATTTTCAGAGGTGAAAACTGTGAAATATAATTGGGAGCAAAGAAAAAAGTTACATACTTGTATGGCCATATGGAGTAGATATCCCATATTTCGGAAAGGGCTAATTCAAGGGGCCCCCCGGTGAACAGGCGGAGTAGAGGCAAAAAACCATACCATGTGCAACAGAAGTGGTCGAAACTCATACATGTCAGGTCACGCAAAACATTAGAATACCAGTTATGATCCCATTTTGGGGGGTTGGGTCCAAGGTAGCCCGAAGTCATCAGGGAATAAAAAAAAAAACCTTGACACACGAAAACCTTTGGACCAAGAAAATGTCAGTGGCCTACTGATCTGAAGCGTTGGCGTATTGGTGGCTGATTCCTAACTAGTTAGGCGTCCTGGTAACTAGTCACTGTGACAAACAGCATGCAGTCAAAGTTTGGCTTCCGCTAGTGGTTGCTCTCATAAATGAGGACAATAAATCCAGTTAAAGGGTTATTCCAGGACAAGGTGTACAAATTTTGTGATATTTGGACGAAATGTCAAAAATTGACCTTTGGTAGGTACCAATCAGGAACTTAAAACAATTATGTCAATTACTTGATCGATTAATTGATGTTCACCACACACGATCAATGTTTTTTCAGCTTTTTGTGTAAATTATCATTCCGACCGAAATGGTCACCCATGTGTCACTTCGACGATCGACATATATTAAATATTGTCAATATATTTCTTCACTGATATTGTCTCAAATAATTCGCTGTCAATGTCTCCCACCACTATAAATTTTCTCGTTAATTAATCGATATCAATTGATTGACATCAATTGATTACGAAAAAAATGGCTCGTGTGTGGGCCTCAATTCACGGAAAAGCGATCATCATAAGCCATCAACAGAGCGGAGGCGATCTGAGAAAGACAGGTCCTCTATTTTGTGGGGAAGCGTGCAATGCAGAAGTGAATAACCTGATCCTGAACCGTGCAAATGACAGGTAATAAGAGAAAAAACAAAATCCTCAAATTTTCTTCTGGAAACCTGTCTTTAACTGGAATGCCATGGTCCCACCTCTACATCAGTTGGATTAGGCTCCTACTTATTAAACTGATTGATTTGATCTGTTTCTCAGTGGGTATGGAGAGGGGGAGGGGGATGAGGTACCAAGGCAAGTGCGCCCTCATTTATAACCTCCCATCGCCTTGTCATATAATGCCTTTTCGGGCCCCCTAGACACATGCTTGTTTGCAATGTTTGATGAACAGACCGCTGTAAAACGTCTCTTGACAGTTAAAAACGTCATATAGGTCATGGTTGGTCTGACCCCCCCTAAAATACGTCCGGGTGCAAAGTTCTACTAGTGTAGGGTGGGGGGGGGGGGCGGTACTTTCACCATTTACCATAAACCTTGTTTTTTGACTAATATTTTTGCCAAGTGTTTCGGATCTATGTAATATTGCTTCTTATAGCCATGTCTGACGTACATTACTAAGTTTGCCTGACACTTCAATGTCTTTCACTGTAATAAGATTCCCGTCCCGGGGTGCGGCCTCTGTTTCCGACTATGCAAATAAATTCAACGTCCAAATTAATAGTACGTTCCAGGTCATCGAGTCAATAAGTAATATCAATTGACTCTTTACGGTGACTCCTTTTGGAATTGCGCCCATCAGATGAAAATCACAACTCCAAATTATTGTTTGTCTCGGCAAGTGAACCTCTGATTTCCGAATAATTTGGACCTCTTGACTAATGAAGCTTGACCCACAACCACGTTCAATTATCTGTTTTTGAGGCGCAATTATGTTTAGGCTGCGAAAGAAATGCATCATGTAGTCCCGCCTGTTCGGCTTTAGCGACACAGGTTTTCAGCCTGTAAATGGGTACTGTCCTGTTGACAACTATACCTGACATGCAGACATTCTGTGCACTGAGGTAACCTCACGAAAATAACGACAGGCTTCAGTTTGAAACGAAACGGTACCCTAAACGTGACCAACACCGTTTACTGGTCAACTTTTAAAACTGTGGCAGAATGCTGGCATGGATTCTATGTTGGAAATATGACTCTGAATGCCCCTTCACGGAACTTACTCCCCGAGGGGATCTGCTGTAAAGGACTTGCATCGTTGATGTGACGCAGGGGGTGGCGTTCTGTCTGACAGAGAACAAATCGGGGAGAGGGAGGTCTGCCATTTTCGAGCTCTCTCGCGGCTTCACACCTGGGGCAGTGGACCACCGAAAGTTCCTGTTGGGGACCCGGGAACGGCCCTGAAGTCGAGCGATGCGGTGCATTGTCCCTGGTTGCAGACATCCATATCTTTGCTGAAATGCTCGAAACAATCGCCACCCCCACCCACCAATAACCTGAATGATATATTTTGATCAGCAATGATCCGGCTTGGAATATCGCTAAGGCTAATTGCACGTCCAGGCATAGCCTCTGGCTAAAGAGCGATAAATTACATCGGCAAACAACTGTACCTCCATCATAATAGCAGACTGGGCGGATTCGAGTTCAGAATCATGACTCGGACTGACTGAGGACTCGTTAGTCCTTGTCCATTAACCCAAGATACCGTGACTGTTGTTTTTTCTCCTTCCGGCGCACCATTTGAGGCTGTTCGATATCCACTAATCACTCAGTTGTCTACTTCGTGCCAACATGTGGGTCCAAGCTGACTCTCATGTCGCGATCTTGGAGCGCGGGTGTCTCCAATCCCTAACAAAACGCCATTGGTTTCTTTCTCTTCTCACAATTAATAACTCATTGAGAACGAGGTCTTCCCCCGGCTTCATGTTCAAATGAAATCGTCGCCAACCGGTGAAAATATATATTTCCAGGTAGATGTTTTTTTTCTGTAAGCACACTTCGAAACACCGAAAATGGTGATACTTATCTCCTCGGTCCTGTTCCGTGAGCGCTATGAGACTTGACTTGACTCCACTTGGCTTCGCACTACATGCAGACTAACATTAGGATTTGTGCCTGGTGAAGTCTGGACAACACAGCACAGATCCGCATTAATAGCAACGGCACATGCAACGCTAGGGCTAACCGTGGCGTAGTCCAGATCAGTAGCTCAAAATTGCATATATGCTTATATCAACCTTCACCAAAGCCTAAGCAGTGTTTCTAGAAGTGAAACTCCATTCCCACAAATTAAAAAAAAAAAAAAATACAAGCATTTAATGGTTTGTTGTCTAAAAACTGAAACATACTGAAAATGATGGCCGGGGCCCCTTTTTTCCAGTTCCGCCTCATTGTCTATACCCTGATACGCTTCGGTTACGATACTAATCTTGGCATTTGCCCTTTCTTCCTAATCCTGAGTAGCACATGGACGAATATTCTTCCTCTTTCGTTATACGGCCCGGACGCTTTTCCTGAGACTCCACGATAACCTCTATCTTAGCACGAATGCGGTTCCTCTCTCAGGAGCCTCATTTTAACATGTTTTGTTATTCATTGGCGGCAGGTTTCACTATACAAATTAGTTGTAGTGAATAGTGATAATCGTCTGGTCTCGTAGTTGACCTACGTGCAGGTATTTCCTCATTCTAGCATGGCGGTATTCGAAGGAGGCCCCAAAACATGTCGTCTGCCATGCTTTAAATTTGCATTCAAGCGGAATTGATCAGACGAGGAATGTCAACCTGATGGTTAGCTAAATGGTCTCGAGCTTGTTTGTCGATTGCTCACCTTCGGAGCAATTTCCTCAAGATGGTCAGTTTGTACTACATTCACCTTGTAGACTGCGAGCTGTGGATGTTTCCTTTTTGATCCCTTGACGTGGTCAGGAAATCTTTGCAGTCAGGACAGTGTGTGCATGTGTGTGTGTGTGTTTGGTGTGTGTGGTGTGTGAACGCCTTCCCTTGTTAACACCGATTAACTCAACTCGGCTTGAATGGATCAAGTAAATACTTTGTATATGGGTTACCCCATAATGAAGTAACATGATCCTATTGTTTTGGGGTCAGGTCAATGAGGTTCACTGGTCAGGAGATGTCAGAGTTGAAATCTTGTTAACACGATAAGTCGAATGCTTGTCTATCAGTTGAATTCGTCATGCAGCTTCTCTCTTATGAGCATCAGAACCCTATTATTTTGAGGTGTCTTCGGGGTCAGATTCCGGCGAAGAATTGGGGAATTGTGAAAATTGATTACTTTGGCGGATTTTGGCTCTTTAAAAACACGATAACTCAACCCCAACTTGATGGATCAATTTCATACTTGGCATATGTTTCCCCATAATGAGTACATGGAATCCCATTGTTTCACATTGTTTTGGGTCAGGTCAATAGGTCATATCTGAGGTCCAAGAGAGGTCACAGTCTGAAAATCTTGTTAACCACGATAAGTTCAGGAATGCCTGGTCCGACCGTTGAATTCGGAGGCAGCTCTTTCTTATGAGGAGTACAGGAACCCCTATTGTTCTGGGTGTAAATCGGGGGGTCGATTTGGGGGAAAAATTGATAATTTGGAAAAGTTTAGCTCGTTTGAACAACGACTAACTCCACCCCACTTGGATGGTCAAGTTTCACTTTGGTTTGTGTGTTCGCCCATGATGAGTACTGAAGCCTTTGTTTTGGGGTCAGGCAGGACAGCGGTCGTCTGAGGTCACCCAGAGATCAAAAGTGTGAAAAAACCCGTGTAAACATGACAAGTCAAAAATGGTTGGTTCGGTCCTTATCAGGTTTAAATTTGTTGTGGCTTTCTTACGGGAATACAAGGAACCCTATTGTTTTTGGTTAGGTCGGGTGATGTTTAAATATCCACCGAAACTTGATAAAAAAAAATTTGTGACTAGCTCCGATATTTTGCCCAATTCTTGGCCTTGTAAACATGATAACTTCACATTCACTAGATGGATGAGACCCATGCGTCCTGATGTCTAAGGTCGTGCCTGCTGACTAAAGAAGCCCGTATTTGACCACTATACTTTGATTGGATTGATATTCTACGGGAAACCTGGAAGCAACAGCTCTCATCTAAACCCAGGCCGTATTTGTCGTGGATGAGCAACCGTCGATAACTCGTTTTTCTTCCCCTCTCTTCTCGACTAGTGATGTAATCAACCCAACCTGCGCCCGGTACCGCTATTTTACGTCCCCATTCGAAGTACTAATCATTGAACTGCAGGAGCCCGAACCACTTTCCTCTCGAAACCTAGAGGAAGCGGAAGTTCAAGTTCACGTGACTGCTCACAGCCGACCGAGACTTATTGCAAATATACCGTACACAAACCACAGAAAATAACACTGCTCACAGCGAACCATGAGTGAAGACCAAGACCTCCCCATCGCAACTGCAGTGCAGCCACCTCGGGAAAATTCGTCCTTAACAAATGACGCTGGAATTCGAAACCGTATATTTAGGGGTTGTCAATGGTCACTGATACCAATCTAGGCCATTCTTCCACACCTTCCAACGAGATAAGTTTACCCTTTCTGAAAGAAGACCAAAATTAGTTCGGCCAATCTATACAATTTCTGAAATGTCTTGCTCATGTTTTAGTGATGTCCTAATGGACATTTCGTCGAACTAACCTACGACAAAACGTGTAATCAAAGGTCCCGTTGGCACAGGCCTCTTTTTAGCAGAGCACCTGGGATTCCGATCTGATGACAGCCGTCTGCGTTGGGCGGTTTCCCTTGGATTATTATATATTAGTACGAGTAGTTCATCTACTGTCTTCTCCCGCTCCGTACGTCAGATCGTTTTCTGGAAGAGGCCTGAAAAATCCTTCGATTGTAAATTCGTCAGATCTGTCTCAGTGTGAATGTAGCACATTTGGAGTAACCCAAGAGAGGGGAAGGGGGCGTGTATTGTGCTGATAGCGCACACGGGGAGATCAACGCGATGCCAACCATCGATCTCGCCGCGAAGCGGACTAATCGTCTCCTGGACTCACCTCCCTCGGTATCGGGCCCGGCAAAGATTTCCGGGTTGATTTCCGAGCACATCAATTCTCCTATTTTGGAGTTCATTCCTTCCACACATTCATCCATGCACTAGCTTCCCCGTAAAGTGAAGGGTTTTGTCATTGAGCCTCAGAGGATACCCCACCTCCGGAGCTTGGATAGTGCTGGTCCAATTCTTCGTCTGGGAGCGAAATTTGCACGCTTCCAACATCGGTGTGGCTTCTGACGCCTTTACCTTCCATGCATTTACCCCATACCGCCCCACCCACCACACGCTTGACGGGCCCCTGCCACAAGACACTGAGCCTAAACTTCGATTAGTCAAAGACTAGCAGTGGCCAGGTTGCTTCTGGCCCAAGGAAATGGCAGAGGTCTAAAACGCACGAATGGTTATCTACAAGGCCAACTATATCCTCTAAAAACAGGAATGGCAATTTATTATTAAATATAAGAAATAGGGGACAACTTCGTTAGTGCCATTTGTCGCTTTCTGGTGACACGAACTGATATTTTTGCATTGTCAGATGCCCCGGATTGGGGAAACTGGCAAAAGATACAGATATTGAAACGATATACCATTTCTTCCATTAATTGCAAGGACATTGTGAAAGACTTATAATACATACAGAAACAATGTGAAAATGAATCTCACTCTTATCGTTTCAACATGTTTTTCAGATCCACATGTATCATGTCTGCAGCTTTTATGTCTACTCAAATAGAACGAAAAAAAAGACGATTAACCCATTACTTCTCTCTCCGTTTCATTTACTCTCCTTTTGAAAGCCAGTCTCACTAGGAAAATGGCAACAGTGCCCTGTTCTGGCGGCCGATAATCTTGGAGCGCAGTCTGGTCATCCTCGCGCCGCACCGGACGTATCAATACGTTTACAGTGGAAACTACTTACCGATTGCGCAGGCGCTAGCTGTTTGCCTCGCATGCTGTGCAGGCATCTGCATGTTCCATCACCCTGCCCTACCACATTAGTCGGAGGAAATTTATAGACTTTGCCCTGACAGACGCTGTACAACGCAATATTCACCGGTTCATCATTATGATTTTATTGTACATCCCTCTATGCACGTCTGTTAAAGTTCGTTCATATTTTCATGGCATTGTGTGTCCAATTTGCATATCATGAGCGATTTCAGTCCCATTCCACAGAACCTGTAGCCTTGCTCTGCTCTTCAAAATTTTTGCCTGGTCAACAATGATGGATCATTGTGCCTAACTGGCCAATTTGCTCTCTCGACCTCAAAGATCAGGTTGGCTGAAACATACAGATGCAAAAAGCAGCATAAAACCAATCACTGATCGCGAAAAAGCGAGACTTTCGCGGTTCAATATGTACCCACCTCTTGGCCTCTTGAAGGCCTTGATTTAC
>JAODTK010000072.1:0-37739 GCA_026419785.1 Sclerodactyla briareus | reverse complement strand
ACCTCTAAGTGTCACAGCACTGATATAACTCACTATCAAGACTTCGATAAGCTGTAGGCGCTCATCGCGGGGTCAGGTGCATGGTCACGGAAGATCCCACGGAGGTCAACATAGGAACGGGCAGAGCCGTGATTGTTGCAATGGAGTGATGTGAGAGATTAGACTTGGGCTCAGAGGTTGTAATGTTGAGTAGAGGTATCGTTTTTCGGGGGCAGGTGCAAAGGTCACCTCACGGCCAAATCCCATTATAATGGCGTGGACTCACAAAATAGAATTAATTAACTCTTGGTCTTTACTACTACCAGGAATCCTAAATGCCTTCGCACAGACCGTCATGCAATTTAGATTTTGGACCAATCTACGACTGAAACATCAGTTGGACATTAGCAAATTAAGGGAACACAAACCATGAACTTACTAATATTCCACAGTACATATGTGGGGAAAAGCGCCGATATTACGAACGTTACGACGCCGACCTCCATATCGTGACCCCCGATCCAATGACAAGGGGAAACCAAACTTAGGCAAGGTCTGCCCACCGATCACCATTGCAACCAAGTCAATGCCATCTTGAGAATCACACTCACAGCCTCGTCCATAGGTCCCGTAGTCGGTCTTGGTCCCATGTACAGAAACGTACAGTGCGGATTCACTAGTTTAAGCTAGCGAAACTTCCTCACATTCGATTGCCGAGTTATTGGTACCGTCATCATCAGGCGAGGCTCCTCTTAGTTAGAAATAACTGTCATGGCTATAAATCTATTAATTTTTCACCTAACTCGAAACCGGAGACCGAGTTTTGTCGCCCAGAACCGACTTTCGGGTTTCTATTTTCAACAGGGGGGGTCACACATCCCACATCGGCACCCCGTATTTACGGGGCCCTGGGTACCTCCACGAGATGTTCTGGGCTGGTGGCAAAGCCGTCCTCGAGATATTGCATGGTTTTCACTGCTCGTTACGGAGCCCATAGTGTAATCATCGATCTACTAGCAGTAGAAAGCGTTCTTCATACCATACATCTGAACAGGCAAGAGGTTATGTATAGTTTTGAGAGAAACCTGCAATGTCAAATACAGAGGGGCTGCACGGGGACTGTTTTCGGACAAAAATTATGAAAAGTATTGTCCAAACTACAGTTGTCCAACCATTTTAACTACTATAAACAAACGCCAAAACATTTCGAGCGTTTCGCCTTTGTCAGTTGGGTTACTGACGGAAAGGTCACATCAACTATGCGGCATGGAATATACATTTCAAGCTTCGATGATGGGTCCTGAGAAGACACGATATGGGCACGAGCGCTCATGCCTGCTAAGAAAGGCTAAGTCCGGCCCGCTGTTGACTGTGCGGCGGTCCGGTGCAGTTTCTTCTTGTCCAAATAATAATATAAGGCTGTTCAAGCATTCACACCAGACCGCCGAATACTATCGTGCAGAATATCCTTAATTTCTTTTGCACCTAGTCAAAAGTCATCTGAGTGCAATTGAAATTCGAAATACTGAAAATACCTGGTACGTCAGTGTATCTTGAAGAGTGAAAGGTAAAGTCCGATGTCAACCAGTGGGTCCAACGTTTTCCTTCAGTGTGGGAATGCCAGCGAACCGTACGACTGAGTCGGCCAGACTGCAATGCAAGCTAAATGATTAGGATCACTTGGCGAAATTCTCATCTGAGGCCGACTGGTGTGGTCCAAAGCCAGATAGATTGAATGAAGTGGCCAGTTCTGTGAATCGGACGACCAACATCATCAACATCATCAACAACATAAAAAAAAATCTCCTTTTTTGGGGGTATAATGTTGGGGAAAGAGAGGTGCCTTACAGGCCTATTATATTGTCATTGCCTCCTCCACTACCCTGGACAAGGTGAGTTGTGGTACATTCAGTGTCCAATAGCAGGTTGTCTCCCGGTTGCTTGTACCGAATCTGTTGTTTAATCAATACTGGTGACTGGGGGATAAGTCATTGCCAGTCATCGTTTCAATTTGTACAGCAGATTAGTCGTGGATCCTTTCAAAGTGCCTGTGGGTTGTATCAATTTTTTCATTTTTTTTTTCAGGCACAAAGTGACTGAGGGGTGCATCATTTTGTTGACCTACCTCAAGGCAACACTCACCTTGTCTGGGGTACAAGGTGTAGGTCATGCAATTGGAAAAGTGCATAACTGTTTTTAAAATACTGTATAACAAGCATTTCACCATCCCTCAAATGGGTCTTATTGCCATTTTTAGGGTCAAAACTTTTCACAGGCTTTCAAATCCCATATTCCCTCCTACATTGGTGGGGTTTGGGGAATGTCTCTCTATATGGCCCCACCCCATGCAGCAACCCCATAACACTATTCTGGCTTGTATAAGCTTGATATATATATAATATATATATATATAGAGATATTATAATATATATAATATATATAAATATCTATATATATATATATATAATATATTATATATATATATATATATATATATATCTATATAATATATATATATTATCTAATATATTATTAGTACCACGTGTTTTAAAATGTTATTATTCCGGCAACCACTTTTCCCACAGTCACATCATGTGACTGTCACACCAGATATAGAGGCACTGGGGAGAAGAGAGAATACTTTATAAACTCAAACCCCTACCATTTTGCCTGGGGTACAGGGTAATGCCCTCAACTTTTTGCTCAAATAGCCAAAATGCCACAGATTTGTTGCCCTTCCCCACTTTTCAGAAGCTTCCTTGACTTTGGCTTTCTTCTTCCTCCAACACACTACCCCTCACTGCTTCCGACACACTCCACAGTTACTCCAGCCCCCCCTCATTAGGGCTTGTCTATGAATCACCGTTAATAATACCCAATGGTCACTCCTTTCTTCAATATTTACATCCTGGAAGTGTGCATCTTGCATGCATATAGGGAAGTTTTAACTTTAAATGTAAACTATCAGATAATCAGTAGACTGATCGCACACAGAGAATAATTGGATTACCCACTCATTAATCCTCTGAGCATGGCCATGCCAGGTACCATTTCCACACGGAATGGCTGACAGGCACAAAAGTTTCTTAGGTGTTCACTCACAGTTCCACACCCACAAGCTTGAGAGAATAATCCTTTTGGTGATTGGAATGTGGACCAGCCAAGGACCAAAGGCTTATTATAGTATCACACACAATGCAGGCATGTTGAAAGAATTAGGCTGGGCCACATGGTTTTCTAAATTAGTTCAGCAGGACATTTCCTGGTGTGCATTCTAGCTTTAATACTAGTTACAATTGGGAAATTGAAGATCATATCCCTTTTTCAATTAATGTAAAGCAACAACTTTGCATTCCCCCCTCGAGTAAATATCATATACGCCTATGGAAGACATTGGCCAGTTTTCCTCCCCCCCACCCTCTCCTTATATCCATGGTTTTACGTAATCCACTTTTGTACCTCCCTAGAAAATGCCACTGGATTAAATGTAAAATATAACCTAAATGAGAGTAAGTAGTTAAAACCAAGAAGAGGCGTTTTCTCGGCTTTGCAGGCTTCGTGGGCCCTTTTTCAATTTTCATAACTGCCTATGAACCTGGGGGGGGGGGGGGTGCGTGCAATACAAAATGCCCACCCTCACCCGTAAGCAACCCACTACGATCAGGGAGGTACCATATAGGCGTTCCACTGTTGCTAGTCCAATACTAAACCTATCAGGAATAATAATAAATACAATTCAAGGATTTGTACTGTCTTCAACTGGTACATATTGGTGCCTAGTTCCAATACTCAGACATATCAGGAATACCAATAAAATGACATTCCGATTTTTACTGTCTTCACTGGGGAAATATTTGGGTTGGTTGGCTATATGCTTGGTTCTCACTCTGTACACATGAAGCGTTGCAGAGATATAAGGTTTGTTCTATGGTGACCTGAATGAACTTGACCTGATACCAAAAACAATAGGGTTAATCTTCAATCGTGTGTACAATCCACACACTTACTTGAACTTAATAGATTACTTGCATTCATTAGGTATCCATGCTGACTAGCAGATGCAAATGCCAAATTTATCCACATTCAGTGTTTTAGCTGTCCTTGACCTTTGACCTTCATTGAGATAGCTTGTGATCAAGTATCGTGGTAATGTAGTGTCATTGACTTTTATGTTTGTCCTAACAAGACTCTCTGCCACCAAAACAGGCAAACTCACCAGGTCAAAGGTCAAATGATGTCGATAGGTCGAAAGGTCAATGAGTCAAATGAGGTGGGTCACCAGATGTATTTCACCCAGCCGACGAACTACTTTCCATTACCGCAGTCCTCCAAAATGTTTTCTTGCCGAGATATGTGACGATTTTCCTATTGTGACCTCAATGACCTTGACCTTACACAAAACAATAGGGTTCATCCTCACCATACATGCTACCCACTACCCAATTTTAACTTGATAGATACTCGCTTACGTTAGTACGTGCTGACAAGCTTTTGAACTTTGCCCTCTCGTGACCGCGAATGACTTGAACGGGCACCCAAAACAGTATATTCCTCCTTGGGCAACCCACATACCTACTTTAAACTTGATACTATTTGAGTTCTTTAGATATCGTGCTACCAATCATCCCGTGAAGCAATTGATCCTCTATGTAGCAATACAGAATCTAGCTAGGACCCTTGACAAGAAATCGCAGGTTCATGAGGGCCATTATGAATTTCTCCAAAGCGTTTTGACGTGGTTCCTCATACCTGCTCATATTCAAGGCTCCATAGTATGGTATCCAAATGCTACCTCAATTGGATACCTTTTTTTTTGCAAAACTGTTCACCGAGAGTTATGATCGTCGATTGGTCTAATATTCTGTCTGGGTCGGGCCCAGGGTACAATTTGGGTCCCTGCTTCTGTATATTAATGCCCTTCCTTGTAGTGTTACCTTCATCCGTCGGCCTTTTTGCCGACGATTGTATTTTTTACCGTAAACTCCAAAACCCAAGACCACGCTGCCCTCCAGAAAGACCTGGATGCGCTAAACAATTGGGCTGATCGCTAGCAGATGAGGTTCAATGCTGGTGAAGTGTTCAATTATGCGGCTCTCTCATGCTAAATCTTTGAAGATTCCATTTTATCCTCTGGGTGGGGAGGCCCTTTCTTTGTTGAGTGCAACAGCCATATCTTGCAGGGGGGTATTTTTTTTTCTAATAAGGTGAATTGGAATGCTCAAACATCCAAACAATCTGTGGTAAGTCAATCGTGGGCTTCTAGGATTTCATTATGAGTAAGTCGTCTTCTTGGGATGCGCCCAAGCTTGAGGCAAATAGATCCCTTGTCCGCCAGTACTTGAAATCTCCTCTTCCCTGTTTGGGATCCTTATACTAAGAGAAATATTGACCAACTCGAGTCTGTTCGAAGAAGAGGAGCGCGCTTCATATTTAATGATTACGATGCCAGAATTCCTGGTCGTGTTGCTGAGATTTTAGCCACTGCCAATTTTGCTCCTCTCGCTGATAGGAGAAAAATACGGACCTTTACTGTTTTCAAACAGTCTATTTCTGGCCACCTATCAGTACTATTGGAACATTCTCCAGCCTGTTCTGCGTCAATCACGCCACCACCATCAGGATTCATGTTCCCTCATTGTAGCAAATAATTAAGGATTGCCGTAAGCCTGAGGTTTCCTTTGTTTCGAGGACTATCCGTATTTGGAATGCTTTGCTACATGAAATCGCATCGATTCCGGAAATCGAGAATTATACGGCTGCTGTTACCAGGCACCTTGCTTCAATGAAGCTGGGTCAATAACAACTCTTCTTCGTTTGGCTGCCAACCCATTCCTGGTCGTTTTGCTCCCCACTGGAGTGTTGGCCGGTATCCGTTCAAGGTTCAAGGTTCCATGACAGCTTTTAGTTCGCGAACCCTCCTAGCTGTCTGTCGCAGATTTGAAGTGATCATCAAGTATGGCGCTATTCAGGTTAGGGATCTCATGGTCGGGAAAATTGAAGGGTTGCGCGATAGGTAGAACCTGGGTGTTCTTGCAGATGCTGAATTTGCGATTGTTGAACATGTATGCGTGCCAGTCTCATCAATGTAATATCGCATTTGTCGCATTTAGTACAATTGAATAAATGTACTGCATCCCCGGAATTGCAATCAAAAGGTCCTGGTCGAAGAAAAATCTCTGATGCCGAATCCAATATTGAAGAGGATGAATCCTGCGACCACATATATACACACGCCGCCTCTTATCATGACACTTGCTGTCGCTACTCCTGTTGGAATCAGTAGGATTGTAGCGTTTCTTTACCGCCTAGATGTTATGTTACGTAAATATTTCATGAGGCAGCTAAGACTGTAGAAAGATTATAAATATTGGAATTTAGTCCATTCTCAGGATGTTTCTCGACATATTGATATGCCCTAATACCCACAGCTTTCGCACTGTAGCATTGTTTGGGGCAAATCTCATAAATCCCATAATGAGCGGATTACCGTCTACAAAAAAGAAGGGTTAAACGAAGGCAATTCGTATTGGTGGTTTACACAGCGCCATTATTGATCAGCAGAAAGTACTGAAAATTTATGACGTTCATAGTCTTCAACTGGGTATTTGAATATGTTCAAGTGATTAAATTCTGCTCTCCTATCGGTTTTCAAGGGTTTTTTTTTTTTTCAATGTTTTCTGTTTAACAGTATACTCTAGAAATCCCGCAACCGAATACGAAGACACATGAGAATTCCGTTAGTTTCCACACAAACAATTTGTTCGTACATTTGAAAGGTGGCCAAGTGTAACAAATATCCTTTATTCAGTAATAAAATTGTTTTATTCTGGTCCATACCCTGACAAGCTTTGCTCTTTTTATTCTCCTCAACAATGTTATGTTTATGTTATCTGATTTTGTATTCTCACATTTTCATATATCTTTGTTGAATACTTAAATGAAATTGTGTCTTCAGATTTTGGTGTAAAATAAACAAATATGTCGTGTTTCCATTCGTGCAATATTAGAATGTTTTCCATTATTTTCCAAAAAAGTTCGCCTCGTTTGAGATTGTTCAAACTTCATAAAAAAAAAAATCAACACCAATATCTTCACTATCGCAATGTTCATTATATGAACAAACTTCCGCTCCTCCAGTCCGAGAAAGTGGTCGGGTCCTGGAGTTCACTGACAGTCCTTTCGGATGGAGACGTAAAACAGCGGTCCCGGGAGCAGGTTGGAATTGTTTACCCCCTGCCGTTAACATCTAAGCACATCGAGGGCAAAGCGATTTATCCCGGTGCTCAATCCACGATCATCCGCCAGGGTTCCTAGATGAGCCATAATTGGCTTCCTGAAACCCGTCGAAATAAAGAAAATAAATTATACTCCAACGCACGACTGAGTTATGGCAGGACATTAATCTTACTAGAGTCACTCTACTGACCATTCGTTACAGGAAACGGAATACATTGCATGTGCGGGCAGCATAAAAGCTCAGCATATTTGACTAGCCCGCCAGACACAACTCTGCCAGCTGAGATCTGAAAAAAGTTTCACAGCTCGCTTGGCTATACTTTCTACTGTATCCTCCGCAGCCTCTCAGGGGAAATGGCGCTCTCCTCGTTAGTATTGAGCATGGTTTTGGGCTGTCTTTTCATGCCCAGCATTTCTGCCGTTAGACGTGTGAAGAACTCGCCAGGGCCACTTTCGAGGGCGTAGTCACCTACCACTCGCTCGACGAAGCCTTCGTCCAACGAATTGGACCATTTCCGATAGGAAAGTGTTCGTACCGTTTTTTTTTACTGTTTGTGCCGACCACTGACATTCTTGTGAAGGTTATATCTGATCTAAATGGTCTATTCAACTTGTATATATATATAATTGTAATATATAGCGAGGTGGTCGTCACCGCTTGTAGGCTATCGCATTCGCCATTTACCGATGACCGGGGCCAAGTTGGTATTCCCAATTCAATAAGCTGTACCCAAGGGCGGCGATCATGGGGGGGGGGAGGGGACGGGGGACGGCGTCCCCCAATATTTTGGTTGAGGAAGCAATGCATCTTGTCCCCCCCCCCCCCCCCCCCCCAATATTTGAGACCGACTGCTATTAGTGTGTAGTGTTGATCGACATATCCAGCAGCAACCATGTTTAAACAAATGCATAAGTTACCTAAATAATCAAGTTGAGGAGTAAATTTTGTTGTTCCATTTTCGAAAATTTTGCGCGCTGCGCGCGGTATTTCATATATCCGTGTGTTAAGACACATGATGTGCCTTGTGCAGACATGTTCCTTTACAAAAAAAAAAATGCCTGAAATTCACTCTGGGATGTTCTTATATAATTATCATGAAAGAAGGGTTATCCTTTAATTCGGACTTTGCATTAAGACTGGCTTTACCAGCTTGGTTTGTGGCGCTCATTTCATGGACCGTTGACGATGTCCTGTAGGGGACCAGTTAGTTAAAGGAAACAAACAAACTAGCATAAAATCGCTATCTGAGGTGGAGGGGGTTGGGCAGACGGGGTAGGGTCTACCACCTGGCGGGAACTGTGGTTTTTTTTTTATTCATGGTGCGACCACTTATTGAAAGTGGGTGACGGTGCACACTATCACTATGACTGCATGAGGGCACACGGTGCGGAATCGAAAATGCCGCCCAGGAGGGACGCCAACAAAGTCGCGTTGTGCAAAAAGAAATGATTCAAGTGAAGAAAGTCTGTCCAAAGGGAAGTCCAAAAATATTGCCTAAATTTTCAATGGAATGCCAAAAAGTGTGTGAACTTATTTATCTTTGAAGAGAAGAAGGTTGAAGCGACGGGGGTAAGTCTACCACCTGAGACCTGTGATTTGTTTTTGGTTTTTTGTGCACAACTATGGGTCCATTGCAAATTTAGGAATAGAATTCGCAATCAATTATGGAGTTGCGACCACTATTGAAAGTTGGGTGCGAGCATACTAAGGCACACGGTGCGGGTGGAAACCCCATAAAATAGAATCGAAGATTTGGCCAGGGGACGCCACAATTTCGTGCAAGACATGATAGAAATTCAGGTGAAGATAAGCTCATATCCAAAGATTGCCTGATTTTTCGATTGGAATGTCCAAAAGTGTAAAATTTTCGCGCGCGCTTCGCGCGCAGTTGCGGTTTCACTTCTGCATTATACTCATCTGGCACAAGTCTGGCCCCAATCAGAAGTGTCTCTCCCATGCGCCCTGTGGTCCGCAAAAAAGATGAGCCCGACTGCTATTTCCCTGACACTGTACCCGACATATCCAGCAGCAACCGTGTTTTTTTTTTTTTTTTTTTTTCTTGTTTAACAAGGAATAAATGACTAAATGATTAGTGAGTGAATCCTGCTGTCCCCTTTTTCGAATTTTTGCGCGCTACGCGCGCGGGTAATTTCATTTATCGGTAGTGTTCACACACATGATGTGCCTTGTGCAGACATGTTCCTTTACAAAAAAAAAAATGCCTGAAATTCACTCTGGGATATTTTTATATAATTACCAATGAAAGGAGGGTTTTTCTTCAATCCTATCGTTTGCATAAGACTGCTTTACCAGCTTGGTGTGTCGCTCCTTCATCGGACGTTATTGATGCCCTGCTAGGGGACCAGTTAGTGAAACAAAACAAACTAAGATACAAATCGCTAATTGAGGTAAGGGGAGTTGAGGCGACGGGGGGGGGTCTTCTACCACCTGGCGGGATCTGTGATTTTATTTTATTTATGGTGTTGAAAGTTGGGTGCACGGTGCACATACTATCACTATGACTGCATGGGGGCACACGGTGCGGAATCGAAAATGCCGCCAGGGAACGTCACAAATTGCGTTGTCAAAAAGACATGATTCAAGTGAAGAAAGTCTGTCCAAAAGGGAAGTCCAAAAATATTGCCTAAATTTTCAATGGAATGCCAAAAAGTGTGAACTTATTTATCTTTGAAGAGAGAAGGTTAGAGAAGAAGGTTGAAGCGACGGGGGTAAGTCTACCACCTGAGACCTGTGATTTGTTTTGTTTTTGTGACAATATGTCCATTTTTGCAAATTTAGAATAAGAGTATTCGGCAATCAATTTATGGGTGCGACCACTTATTGAAAGTTGGGTGCGAGCATACTAAGGCACACGGTGCGGGTGGAAACCCCATAAAATATCCATCGAAGATTCGGCCAGGGAACGCCACAATTTCGTGCAAAGACATGATAGAAATTCAGGTGAAGATAAGCTCATATCCAAAGATTGCCTGATTTTTCGATTGGAATGTCCAAAAGTGTAAAATTTTCGCGCGCGCTTCGCGCGCAGTTGCGGTTTCACTTCTGCATTATACTCATCTGGCACAAGTCTGGCCCCAATCAGAAGTGTCTCTCCCATGCGCCCTGTGGTCCGCAAAAAAGATGAGCCCGACTGCTATTTCCCTACAAAACTGTTATCCGACATATCCAGCAGCAACCGTGTTTAACCAAGAGGAATAATGACCTAATGCTTAGTTGAGTGAATCCTGCTGTCCCCTTTTTCGAATTTTTGCGCGCTACGCGCGCGGGTATTTCATTTATCGGTAGTGTTCACACACATGATGTGCCTTGTGCAGACATGTTCCTTTACAAAAAAAAAAATGCCTGAAATTCACTCTGGGATATTTTTATATAATTACCAATGAAAGGAGGGTTTTTCTTCAATCCTATCGTTTGCATAAGACTGGCTTTACCAGCTTGGTGTGTCGCTCCTTCATCGGACGTTATTGATCCTGATAGGGACCCAGTTAGTTAAAACCCAAACAAACTAAGATACAAATCGCTAATTGAGGTAAGGGGAGTTGAGGCGACGGGGTGGGTCTACCACCTGGCGGGATCTGTGATTTTATTTTATTTATTGTGTTGAAAGTTGGGTGCACGGTGCACATACTATCACTATGACTGCATGGGGGCACACGGTGCGGCATCGAAAATGCCGCAGGGAACGCCACAATTGGTCGTTGTCAAAAAGACATGATTCAAGTGAAGAAAGGCTGTCCAAAGTGAAGTCCAAGTATTGCCTAAATTTTCGATGGAATGCTCAAAAGTGTAAACTTTGTTGTTTTTGCGAGGGCGGTTGAGGCGACGGGATAAGTCTACCACCTGGCGAGAACTGTGAATTTTTTGTGGTGGCCAAATTTGGTTCATTTGCAAATTTAAAATAGAGTATTTGACAATCAATTCATTTTGTGCGACCACTTGTTGAAAGTGGGTGAGAGCACGGTTGCAATCTAAGGGGGCAGGCAGTGCGGTGGAAAACTCCCATCAAAATAGCCTGTTTTGTATATGTATTTTGGCCAGGGATAGTAGAATAGAACGTCACAATTTCGTGCAAAGACATGGCTCAAAATTCAGGTGAAGGTAAATGTATATTCAAAAATAGCCTGACTTTTCGATGGAATATTCAAAAGTGTAAAATTTTCGCGCGCGCTTCGCGCGCAGTTGCGGTTTTACTTTTGTATTATACTCGTTTGGCCATAATCTGGCCTCGATCGGAAGTGTCCCTCCCCTATCTCCTGGTGTCCTCAAAGAGAAGCATGAAAAATGGGGGCCTTATAACCTTAGTAAAAACCTAGGCCTATCTAGTATAGTCAGAGAGGGGCATGCAATGTCGATCGTTGTTCAAGCTGGAATCTGAAAATCTCGCGGCTTCGGCGAACGTAGTGGTTGTTGCCATTGCCCATTTCCTTTGCTCCTTTCAGGACCGTAACCTCACTTGCATCGTATTTCAGAATGTCATCACAAGCACCCAACTTCAAAGCTTTGACATTTATCCCCATCTTCGGAGAACCTTTCCTGAAATAAAAATTTGTTATCAATTTTAAGGAGGCTGTTCACTGTCCCATAAGGCATTGGACTGTCGTTTCCTGCTTCTAGGGGGTCCTATCAACGGCAAATTTTTCTGGGGCGCCAACCCCGGTGGCGCTCCGCTCAGATAGTATTCACACCAACCACCAACGCAAACCGCCGCTCTTGACCATACTCGATTACGTGACCTACAGGATGTCCCTCTTGTTTTGCGTTTTCATCATAACATAGCGGCGCTGCATGGACTGCACCGAAGAATGAGCGATGTTGTCGCTTTTGTTTTGACCACCGTCGCGGGCTCAGTGTAGCGTATGGTTCAATTGGGGGACAGTGTTAGATAGGACTATGACGATGAATTTTGAAAAGAAAAACCGTCTTTGGGTTTCTATGACGTCTAAAAAACAGACAACAACATCTCCTAAATAACGTTCGTTCGAAATGTATCTCATTCGCATGTTCTTCACAAAGGGGTCGTTACGAAGGAGTGGCGATTAGTATCACCATAATAACTGGTGTCGAGTCCTAGAGGCCTTTTCTGCTTTCTTTTCTTTCTGCTTCTTTCCTTTCAATGAATTCGTGGAACACTTCAACAACAAAAATTGGTTTTTGGTATGTTGATAGCCACACTTATTTCTAGATATTACACTAATTTGCATAGCCATTTGACTTGGGGATCGGAACTGAATGCTAGGCCTAACGGCGGTATAGGTAACAAAAGACTGATCAGAAATTGCAGTCCAGTTGGATATTATTGGAACCTGCTCTGGATTCCCCCGCCCTTCCTCAGAAATGCCACGATTATTACCACTTCCCATCGCTGACTTGAAAGGTTCCCTGGCCTTCATATGCATGCTCATTATCCCGCCATTGGGCAAATTTTTATATATCTTTTTTTATAGTGAAACAATATTACTGTACAAAACACGTATTTGAAGAATCACTGCAACAAACGGTGAATGATGCGAAATTGTGGCACAAATGGGAATGACAAATCACACGAACCGTGTATTCTGTTGTTTTACCAAGGTATAACTTGACAATGACAGCCTCGTCAAAGCGTAGAGTACTGACAGCCTTGGTACTCCGTGCGCGTCAATGTCCCATTACGGTCATAATCTATTCCCGCAACCCCTGATCGTGTTCGAGGATATATGGGTTTTTTTGACCTGTTCCGCGTCTCCGCCGCTTTCCCGCCGCCGGAACTGTAGTCGTTAGCGCTCTCATTCTTTAAACACTTTCAAATTCCTATTGACCAACACTGGTACACATGTTCCGTAGGAGTACAATTCTCGGATAATTTAGGACTGGGCTAGATCTTATATTGCTGCCCTCTATTTTGCCGTTTTCTGCAAAATTTTTCAGTTTGTTCGATTTACAAGGAACAGTGTTGTAACGGTGGTCTTTGTTTTGAGCCGAAAACATGCAACAATTTCAAGGTCATGCGAGGTCCAGTTTGCATTTCTGGGCCAGTTAGCCTAAATTAGCCATGATGTTATGTGAGATTTTCAAACTTCATGGATTTTCATGAAAACCTGGTGACTAGGGCTACCTATCAGTGCGGATGAATTTTCTTAATGTGGCCGAGGTCACTGGAGGTCATCTTGCATGACTAATTTTTGCATAATAGTTGGCCCATTAGTCAATTAGGCAAATTTTTCACCGTTGTGTTGGATTCTCACGAAACTTTGGTTTAGACCTTCTAATAGTCCCGATAAATTTATTCAATTGCGTTGAAACATGAAGGTCCATTAGTGTGTTTAATTTACATATTCGTAGCATAATTAAGAATAATTAATCAATTATTCTCAACTTTTTAGGATTTTGACGAACGTTGTGGAATAGGACCTACTCCATTCCTGATAAATTTTATATTCCATAGAATCAATCACTAGGGAATTTGTGGGACTAATTTGCTTTTTAGTTTGTCCTGATCATCAATAGAAGTTTATTAGTTTTTTGGCAATAACATTGTACATGGTCATTGGAATGCCATATGCTTCTCGGAGTGGATGCATCACAGGGAGTGTAAACAATTTCACATGAGAACCGCCATGTCCATTGAAGGTCATTAAGGTCACTAGGGTCAAAAACTGTTTTAGTACTTTTTCGCAAAGCACTGGGTGTGTTTATCATAAGTCAAAATGCTCCTAGGAGTGGATTGTATCACATGGAAGTAACAATTCTCATAAACTGTTCATATCATTACAGGTCATTCGAAAGTCACCGAGGGGTCCAATTGTTTTTTGGCGATAATCGAAGAAGTGAATATCTGCGAAGGCTGGATGGCCTCACCATTGTGATAAATTGTTGACCTGCACTGTGTGACCCCTGACCTGAATTGACCTCGTCGGGTTGGTCTTTGGGTTAAAGGTCTAATCTTTATTACATGTGCTTATTTAAGGAGTACGGGCCAAAAAAAAATAGAACTGGGTTTTTTTTTTGATATGTGATAGAGCTTTTTGGGTGTGCCTCATGGAGGGAAACAACTCCCGCTTCGATCGACACTCCGCTTTGTAGTTTTACAAGGGTCAAAGTTCAATTTTATGCCTTTTTCTCAAAACATTGCACATTTCGTTCTAGGAGTGGATGCATCACATGGAGTGTACAAATTTTTCCATAAAACCCGCCCATGTCATTGAAGGTCATTAAAGGTCCTTAAGGGGTCAAAAACTGAATTTAGTACTTTTCGGCAATAGCACTGGTGTGTTCATCATATGCAAAATGCTCTAGGAGTAGATGATAATCACATGGAAGTAACATTCCCTCATAAGAACTGTCGTATCATTAACGGTCATTCGGAGTCACTTAGGAGTCAAAACGTTTTTTTGGCTATAATCGGCGATTGGAATATCTGCGAAGGCTGATTGGTTCACAATGTGATATAAGTGGTGACCTGCAGTGTGGTGTGACCTCTGACCCTGATTTGACCGCTGTCCGGTTGGTCCATGTTTTAAAAGGTCGAATCTTGAATAAATGTGCTTATTTAGGGAGTTACGGGACAAAAAAAATAGAAACTGGGTATTTTTGGATATGTGATAGAGCTTTGTTGTGTGCTGTTATGGAGGAAACACTCCCCCCCCCCTTCGATCGGACACTTACTTTGGTAGTTACAAGGGTCAAAGTCAATTTTATACCTTTGTTTCGCAGAACATTGGAAATGTTCATTGGCATGCAATTTGCTTCTAGGGTGGATGCATCACTGGAGGTAACATTTTCATAGAAACCGCCATGTCCCATTGAAGGTCATTAACGAAGTCACTTAGGGGTCAAAAACTGATTTTAACTCTTTTTCGGCAATAGCACTGGGGTGTTCATCCATATGCAAAATTCTCCTAGGACTGGATTAATCACATGAATAACAATTCTCATAAGACTGTCATATCATTAAAGGTCATTCGATGGTCACTTAGGTGTCAAAACGTTTGTTTTTGGCTATCATCGGAGAATTGGAATATCTGCGAAGGCTGGAGGGCTCCCATTGTGCTATAATTGTTGACCTTCATGTTTGTGACCCTCTGACCTGATTTGGGCCTCTGTCGGGTGGTCCTGTGGTTAAAGATCGAATCTTGAATAATGGTGCGCTATTTAAGGAGTTCCGGGCAACAAAAAAATAGAACGGGTTTATTTTGGATATGTAAGAGCTTTGTGGTGCTTTAGGAGGAACAAACCCCCTCTCGATCGACACTTCGTGGTATTACAAGGGTCAAAGTTCAATTTTAATACCTGTTTTGCAATAACAGTGGACATGATCATTGGAACGCAATATGCCTCTAGGAGTTGATGCATCCATGGTGTACAATTTTCATAAAAAAAAACGCCATTTCATTGAAGGCATTAGGTCCACTTAGGGGGGGCAACAAACTTATTTTTATACTTTTTCGGCAATAGCACTGGGGTTGTTTCATCAGCTTGCAAAATCCTCCTAGTATGGATTATCACAATGGAAACTAACAATTCTCATAAGAACGTCAATCATTAAAGGTCTTTGAGGTCACTTAGGGTTCAAAAACGTTTTTTTTGGCTATATCGGAGAATTGAATACTGCGCAGGCTGGATGGCTCACGATTGAATATAATTGTTTTGACCGCATGTGGGTGTTACCTCTTGACCTGAATTTTGACCTCTGTCGGGTGGTCCTGTGGTTAAAGGTCGAATCTTGAAATCATTGCTATTTAAGGATTACGTGCAAAAAAAAAATAGAAACTGTTATTTTTGGAATATGATAGAGCTTGTGTGCTTTAATGGAGGGGAAACAACTCCCGCTTCGATCGTAACACTACTTTGGTAGTTACAAGGGGTCAAAGTCAATGTTATACCTTTTTTGCAATAACATTGAACATATTCATTGAATGCAATATTGCTTCTATGAGTGGATGCAGCACAGGAGTGTCACAATTTTTCAATAAAAATCTCCAGGTCATGGAAGGTCATTAAGGGTCCACTTAGGGTCAAAAACTGAATTTGTTAGTATTTTTCGGCAAAAGCACTGGGTGTATCTCAAATTCAAAATTCTCCTAGGAGTGGAGGTATCACATGGAAATACAATTCGCATAAATCTGTCATATCATTAACGGTCATTCGAATCACCGAGGGTCAAATTGTTTTTGGCTTAATCGGAGAATTGAATATCTGCGGAAGCTGGATGGCTCACCATTGTTATATAATGGTTGACCTGCACGTGTGGTGAACCCCCTGACTTGAATTTGACCGCTGTCGGTTGGTCATGGGTTAAAGGTGAATCTTAATAATTCTTATTTAGGAGTTACGACGACAAAAAAAAATAGAAACTGTTATTTTTGGATATGTGATAGAGCTTTGTGGTGCCTCTGGAGGAAACAACTCCCTGCTTCGATCGGAACACTTACCTTTGGTAGTACAAGGGTCAAAAGTTCCAATTTTAGCCTTTTTCGCAATAACATTGCACATGTTCATTTCTAGGATGGATGAATCACATTGAGTGTAACACTTTTCATGAAAACCGCCTGTCATTGAAGGTCAGGAAGTCACTTAGTGGTCAAAAACTGATGTGAGTACTTTTTGGCATAGCATGGGTGTGTTTCATCATAATGCATCATGCTCCTAGGAGTAGATTACTCACATGAAATTAACAATTCTCAAAGACTGTCTATCATTAAGGCATCGAGTTCACTTAGGGGTCAAAAACGGTGTTTTGGCTATAATAATCGGATAATTGGAATAGCGGCCTAAGGCTGGATGGCTCACAATGTGATATAATTGTTTGACCTGCATGTGTGGTGACCTCTGACCTGACTGTTGACCTCTGTCGGGTTGTCATGTGGTTAAAGTTCGAATCTTGAATCAATGTGCTTATGTAAGGAATTACGGGCAAAAAAAAAAATTAGATACTGGTTATTTTTGTTATGTGACTGACTTTGTGTGCTTTATGGAGGGAAACAACTCCGCTTCTTCGAGTGCGGACTTACTTTGGTTAACAGGGGTCAAAGTTTCATTTTTATACCTTTGCGCATAAATTGGACATGTTCATTGGAATGCAATATGCGACTAGGAGTGGACTGCATCACATGGGAGGTGGGAACAAATTTTCCATGAAACCAGCCATGTTCATTGAAGGTCCTTAAATGTCCTTATGGGTCAAAACGATTTTACTACTTTTTCGGAACTAGCACTGGGTGTGTTCATCATAATGCAAATCCCGCCTAGTATGGATTATCCCATGGAAAGTAACATTCTCATAAGACCTTCAATCAATTAAGGTCATTCGAGGTCACTTAGGGGTCAAAAACGTTTTTTGGCTCTAACGTGATTGAATATCTGCGAAGCTGGATGGCTCACCATTGTGATTTAAGTGTTTGACGCGCATGTGTGTGACCCTCTGACCTGAATTTGACCTCTGTTCGGGTGGTCATGTGGTTAGAAGTTGAATCTTGAATAATGTGCCTTTTAAGGATTTACGGGCAACAAAAATAGAAACTGGTTTTTTGGATATGTGATAGAGCTTTGTGGTGGCTTTATGGCGGGAAACAACCCCCGCTTCGATCGACACTTACTTTGGTAGTTTACAAAGGGGTCAAAGTTCATTTTATAACCTTTTTGGCAATAACATTGGGACATGGTCATTGGAAGGCAATATGCTGCCGGAGTGGATGCATCAACATGGTGTAACAACTTTTCATAAAAACCGCCTGTCATTGAATGTCAGTACGGTCACTTTAGGGTCAAAAACTGATTTTAGTCTTTTTCGGCAATAGAACTGGGTGGGGTTCATCATATTGCAAAATTCGCCTAGGAGTGGATGTTCACTGGCGTAACAATTCTCTACGAACTGTCCATATCATTAAAGTCTTGAAGGTCACTTAGGGTCAAAAACGTTTTTTTGGCTATAAACGGAGATTGAATGCTGTCAAGGCTGAGGTCTCACGATTGTATCTATTGTTGACCTGAGTGTGGTGCTCTCTGACCTGAATTTGACCTCTGTCGGGTGGTCAGTTGTTTAAATGTCGAATCTTGAATAAAAATGTCTTATTTAAAAGGAGTTACGGGCAAAAAAAAAATAGAAACTGGTTATTTTTGGATAGTGATAGAGGCTTGTGTGCTTTATATGGGAAACAACTCCCGTTCGATCGCACTTTACTTTGGTAGTTCAATTGGGTCCAGTTCAATTTATATAACCTTTTTGCAATATAACATTGGGGGGGACATGTTCATTGTAATGCAAATATGCTTCAGGATTGGATGCATCACATCGAGTGTACTATTTATTACATAAAATCTCCATGTCATTGAGGTCATTAGGTCACTTAGGGGTCAAAAACTTTTTAGTACTTTTTCGGCAAAATCACTGGGTGTGTTCATCATAAGGCAAAATGCTCCTAGGAGGGAGTGTATCACTGCGAAAGTACATTCTCATAAACTGTCATTCATTAAAGGTCATTCGAGTCCACCGAGGGGTCCAAAAATTGTTTTTTGGCTAAATCGTAGATTTAATATCTGCGAAGGCTGATGCGCTCCCATTGTGATTATAATTTTTGACGCTGCACGTGTGTGACCCCTGACCTGATTTGACCTTGTCGGGTGTCATGTGGTTAAAGGTCGAACTTTGAATCATGTGCTTATTTAAGGAGTTACTGGCAAAAAAATAGAAACTGTTATTTTTGGATATAGTTCTTAAGCTTTGTGTGCCTGGAGGGAACAACTCCCGCTTCGCTCGGACCTACTTTGGTAGTTACAAGGGCTCAAAGTTTCATTTAAATGCCTTTGTTCGCAATACGACATTGCACATGTTCATTTCTAGAGTTGGATGCATCACATGGAGTGTCATTTGCATAAAACCGCCATGTCATTGAGGTCAATTAAAGGTCACTTAGGGGTCAAAACTGATTTAGTACTTTTTCGCAATCGCCCTGGGTGTGTTCATCATAATGCAAAATGCTCCTAGTAGTAGCTAATCACATGGAAAGTAACAATTCTCATAATAACTGTCTTTTCATTAAAGGTAATTCGAAGTCACTTAGGGGGCAAAACGGTTTTTTGGCATATCGGAGAATTGATATGGCGAAGGCTGGATGGCTCAACTTGTGATATAATGTTGACCTGCATGTGGTGGACCTCTGACACTTAATTTGACCTCGTTGGGTGGTCATGTTGGTTAAAGGTCCCGAATCTTTGAATAATGTGCTTATTTAGGGAGTTACGGGCAAAAAAAAAAAATAGAACTTATTTTTTGGATATGTGAATATAGCTTTGTGTGCTTTAATGGAGGGAAAACAACTCCCGCTTCGATCGGTTACTTTGGTAGTTACAAGGGGTCAGTTCCATTTTATACTTTTCGCAATACATTGGACATGTTCATTGGAATGCAATTGCTTCTAGGTGGATGCATCACATGGATGTAACAATTTTCATCAGAAACCGCCATTTCATTGAAGTCTAAAGGTCACTTAGGGGTCAAAACTGATTTTACTACTTTTTCGTCAATAGCCTGGGTGTGTGCATCTAATGCAAAATGCTCCTAGGAGTGGATTATCACTTGGAGAGTAACCATTCTCATAAAAACTGTCATCCTCATTAAAGGTCCATTCGGTCACCTTAGGGGTCAAAACTGTTTTTTGGCTATAATCGAGAAGTGATAGCTGCGAAGGCTGGATGGCTCCCATTGTGATATAATTGTTGACCTGCATGTGTGTGAACCTCGACCTGAATTTACCTCTGTCGGGTTGTCAAGTGGTTAAAGGTCGAATCGTGAATAAATGGGCCTATTTAAGGAGTTAACGGGGCAACAAAAAAAGGAAACTGGTTAATTTGGGATATGTGATAGAGTTCGTGTGCTTTATAGTAGGAAACAACCCCGCTTCGAGCGGACCCGTTACTTTGGTATTACAAGGGGTCAAAGTTCATTTTATACCTTTGCCATACATTAGGACTGTTCATTGGAATGCAATTATGCTCCAGAGTGGGATGCATCACATGGAAGTGTAAATTTCATAAAAACCGCCAGTCATTGAAGGTCCTTACGGTCACTTAGGGGGGTCAAACGCTTTAGTACTTTTTCGGCAATATCACTGGGGGTGTTCATCATATGCAAAATGCTCCTAGAGTGGATGTATCACATGGAAAGTTAACAATTCTCATAAGAATCTTCATATCATTAAAGGTCTTTGGAGGTCACTTAGGGTCAAAACCTGTTTTTTGCTATAATCGGAGAAAAAAATTTGGACAAAAAATCCTGCGAAGGCTGATGGGCTCACGTTGTAATATAATGGGGGTTGACCTGCATTTGTGTTACCTCCTGACCTGAAGTTGACCTCGGTCGGGTGTTCAGTGGTTACAGGTCGTATCTTGAATAATGTGCTTTTTTAGGAGTTAACGGGCAGAAAAAATAGAAAACGGGTTTATTTTTGGATAGTGATAGAAGCTTTGGGTGCTTTATGGAGGAAACAACTCCCGCTTCGATCGGACCTTACTTTGGTAGTTAACAAGGGGTCAACGGTTCAATTTTATACAGGAAGAGAGAAAAAACCTTTTTTGCATAACATTGGACATGTTCATTGGATTGCACTATGCTTCTAGGATTGGGAGGGCATCAACATGGAGTGCTAACAATTTTCATAAAAATCTCATTTCATTGAATGTTCATGAAACATGGTCAGTAGGTCAAAATATTTTAGTACTTTTTCCGGCAATAGCACTGGGTGTTTTTTCATCATTTGCAAATGCTCCTAGGAGTGATTGAATCACATGGAAAGTAACAATTCTCATAAGAACTGTCATCTCATAAAGGTCATTTGAGGTCACACTTAGGGGTCAAAAAATGTTTTTTTGGCTATATCGGAGAATTGAAATTCTGCGAAGGCTGAAGGGCTCACCATTGTAATACTAATTGTTGAACTGCATGTGTGTGACCCTGACCTATTTGACCTCTGTCGGTTGGTCATGTGGTTAAAGGTCGAACTTGAAGAATTGCTTATTTAAGGAGTTACGGGCAAAAAAAAATAGAAACTGGTTGATGTTTGGATAGTGATAGAGCTTTGTGTGCTTTATTTAATGGCGGAACAACTCCCGCTTCGATCGGACCTTACTTTTGGTATTTCATGGTCAAAGTCAAATTTTTATACCTTTTTTGCAATCATTGGAATGTTCTTTGGAATGCCATATGCTTCTAGGAGTGAATTGCATCACATGGAGTGTAACAATTTTTATAAAGTCCGCCATGTCATTGAAGGTCATTAAAGGTCACTTAGGGGTCAAAAACTGATTTAAAAGTACTTGTTTTCGGCAATAAGTCACTGGGGTGTTCATCATATTGCAAAAATGCCTCCTAGGAGTGGATGGCTCACATGGGAAGTAACAATTCTCCGATTCTCATTCGTTCTCCCGCAGATCCACACATCTCCACATTCGCACAACCGCTCCCTCACCTTCTCTCGCCCCCCCCTCCCCCGTACCCCACTCTCCCGCTCCCTCCTCCCTCCTCTCTATAAAAAAATTAAAAACAAAAAAAAAAAAAAAATAAAAAAAAAAAAAAAAAAAAAAAAAAAAAAAACAATATAAAAAAAAAAAAAAAAAATAAAATAAGTAAAAAAAAAAAAAAAAAAAAAAAAAAAAAAAAAACTGTCATATCATTAAAGGTCCTTGTCGAAGTCACTTCGGGGGTCAAAAACTGGTTTGGGGCTATAATCGGAGAAGTGGAATATCTGCGAAGGCTGGATGGCTCACCATTGTGGATATAATTGTTGACCTGCACGTGTATGACCCCGGACCGTGAATTTTACCTCTGGCGGGGGGTCATGTTTAACGGTCAATCTTGAATAAATGTGGCCTTATTTAAGGAGTTACGGGCAAAAAATATAGAAACTGGTTATTTTTTGGATGATGTGAAGAAGCTTTGTTTGCCTCTGGAGGGAACAACTCCCGCTTCGATCGGTTACTTTGGTAGTTACCAAGGGGTCAAATTCACTTTTAATCTAACTTTTTCGCAATAACATTGGACATTTCATTGGAATGCAATAGGCATCTAGGAGTGGACATGCCTCACATTGAGTTTACCATTTTCATAGAATCGCCAATGTCATTGAAGTCATTACAGGTCCCTTAGGGGTCAAACTGATTTTAGTACTTTTCGGCAATACACTGGGGTGGTTCATCAGAATGCAAAATGCTCATAGGAGGTAGATTAATCACATGGAAAGTACATCTCATAATATCTGTCATATCATTAAAGGTCCAGTCAGGTCACTTAGGGGTCAAACACCTGTTTTTGGGCTAGAATCGGAGAATTAATATCTTTGGGGGGGCCGAAAGGGGCTGGATGCTCACCATTGTGATATCATTGTTGACCTGCATGTGTGTACCTCTGACCTGATTGACCTCTGTCGGGTGATGGGTTAAAGGTCGAATCTTGAATAAATGTGCTTATTTAAGGAGTTACGGGCAAAAAAAAATAGAAACTGTTTATTTTTGTATATTGGTATCAGAGCTTTGTGTGCTTATGGAGGGAAACAACCCCGCGTCGATCGGGACACTTACTTTGGTATTACAAGGGGTCAAAGTTCAATTTTATCACCTTTTTTCGCAATAACATGGACATGTTCATTGGAATGCAATATGCTTCTAGAGTGGATGCATCACATGGAGTGTAACAAAAGTTTCAAGAAACCGCATGTCATTGACGGTCCGTAAAGTCACTTAGGTGTCAAAACTGATATTACTACTTTTTCGGCAATAGCACTGGGTGTGTTCATCATAATGCAAAAAGCTCCTAGAAGTGGATTAATAATGGAAGTACCAATTCTCATCAGAAACTGTCATTCATACGGGTCATTCGAGGTCACTAGGGGTCACAAACTGTTTTTTGGCTATAATCGGAAGAATGAATATCTGCGAAGGCTGGATGGCTCACCATTGTGATATAATTGTTGACCTGCATTGTGTGCCTCTGACCTGAATTTGACCTCTGTCGGTGTCATGTGGTTAAAGGTCCGAATCGGATAAATGTGCTTATTTAAGAGTTCGGGGCAAAAAGAATAGAAACTGGTTATTTGGTTATGTTATAGAGCTTTGTGTGTTATGAGGGAACAACTCCCCTTCGATCGGACACTTACTTTGGTAGTTTACAAGGGGTTCACAGTTCAATTTTATACCTTTTTTGCAATAACATTGAACATGTGCATTGGGAATCACTATGCTTCCAGGAGTGGATGCATCACATAGAGTGTACATTTCATAAAACCGTCCCATGGCATTGAAGGTCACTAAAGGTCACTTAGGGGTCAAAAACTGAAATTTTAGTACTTTTCGGCAATAAGACTGGTTGTGTTCATCATATTGCAAAATGCCGCTAGGAGTGGATGTATCACATGAAAATAACAATTCTCATAAGAACTGTCCAATCATGACGGTCAGTTGAGGCCACTAGGGTAAAAAAACTGTTTTTTTGGCTCTAATCGAAGAATTGAATATCTGCTAGGGCTGCCTGGCTCACGATTGTAATATATTGTTGACCTGCCCTGTGTGTGACCTCGACCTGAATTTGACCTCTGTTCGGGTGTCATGTGGTTAAGTCGAATCTGATAAATGTGCCTATTTAAAGGAGTTACGGCAAAAAAAATAGAAACTGTTATTTTTTGGATAGTGATAGAACTTTGTTTGCTTTATGGAGGGAACAAACTACTCCCCTTCGATCGGACCCTTACTTTGGTAGTTCCCAGGGTCAAAGTTCAATTTCTACCTTTTTTTGCAGTAAAACATTGGACATGTTCATTGAATGCAATATCTTCGAGGAGTGGATGCATCACCTGGAGTGTAACCATTCTCATAAAATCCTCCATGTCATTGAAGGTCATTAAAGGTCACTTAGGGGTCAAAAACTGATTTTAGTACTTTTCGGCATATCACTGGGTGTGTTCATCATATTGCAAAATGCTCCTAGGAGTGGATGTATCACATGGAAAGTAACATTCCTTAACATTGTCATATCATTAATCATTCGAATCACTTAGGGGTCAAAAACTGTTTTTTTGGCTATATCGAGAATTGGAATATCTCGAAGGCTGGATGGCTCCCCATTGTGATATAATTGTGACCTGCATGTGTGTGACCTCTGAACTGAATTTGGACTCTGTCGGGTGGTCATGTGGTTAAAGGTCTTATCTTGAATACATGGGGCTTATTTAAGAGTTACGGGCACAAAAATAATAGAAACTGATTATTTTTGGATATGGTTGATAGAGCTTTGTGTGAGCTTTATGGGGCAAGCACTCCTCTTCGATCGACACTTACTTGGTAGTTACAAGGGGTCAAAGTTCAATTTTATACCTTTTTCGCATAACATTGGACATGTTCATTGGACTGCAAAATCGTCTAGGAGTGATGCATCACATGGAGTGTACAATTTTCATAAAAACCGCCCATGTCATTGAAGGTCATTAAAGGCACTTAGGGGTCAAAAACTGATTTTGTACTTTTTTCGGCAATAGCACTGGTGGTCATCATATGCAAAGGCTCCTAGGAGTGGATGTATCACATGGACAGTAACAATTCTCATAAAAACTGTCATATCCTTAAAGGTCATTCGAGGTCACTTCGGGGTCAAAATTTTTTTTGGCTATATCACAGAAATGAATATCTGCTAAGGCTGGATTGCTTCCCATGTGATATACTTTGTTGACCTGGCAGTGTGTGACCTCTGACTGAAATTGACCTCTGTCGGTGGTCATGTGGTTAAAGGTCCAATCTTGACTAAATTGGGTCTTTATAAGGAGTTACGGGCAAAAAAAATCGAACTGTATTTTGGTATTGATAGAGCTTTGTGTGCTTTATGGAGGGCACCAACTCCCTCTTCGATGGGACACTTCCTTTGGTAGTTACAAGGGGTTCAAAGTTCAATTATACCTTTTTCGCAATAACCTTGGCAGGTTTCATTGGAATGCAAATGCTTCTAGGAGTGGATGCCTAACAGGAGTGTACAATTTTTATAAAGTCCGCCATGTCATTGAAGGTCCATTAAAGGTCCACTTAGGGGTCAAAAACTGATTTTAGTACTCTTTTCGGCAATAGCACTGCGTGTGTTCATCATAATGCAAATGCTCCTAGGAGTGGATGTATCAGCTGGAATAAAATTTCTCATAAAAACTGTCCAATCATCATAAAGGTCCATTCGAGGTCACTTAGGTCAAAAACTGGTTTGGGGCTATAATCGGAGAATTTGAAATATCTGCGAAGGCTGATTGGTTCACATTGTGATATAATTGTTTCCATTCTCTTTTCCATATTTTAACCCAGGCAAACATATAGGCTAATAGCTTCTTACCTCCCTGGCTGATGGTACATGTCATTAGCCTGTGCAACAAAGCACGCTGATGGGCATTCACACACACTTGCCTGACCATCCAAACTAGTGCCAAGTCCTCCAGGTCATTTGTTGTGGGTGGTAGACTTGTGAACTGTACATTTTTTTGTTAATGTCAGGATTTCCCCATATCTGGAGCTAACTTTGAAGATATTCATTAATATGACAGTTTAGAGGTATTTTGAGGATAGCTTAGTCAGAACATATTATCTCATGGTCATGGATCAACTTAAGTGACAGTACCCCCTTTGCTGTTATCTTTTTGAGCTCAATTATCCTAATTCCATAATTAGGGTGCCGTGCAGAAATTGCCGCACTGTGATGCCTTTATGAGTTTGCCAATTCCTTGTGTATCAATTGCTCATTTTGTTATTATTTGTTGCTGCAGTATAAAGGTTTTAGCAAATAAACAAATTGCGCGTAGTGCAAACATTGTGTTGGACTAGATAAAGTGGGGAATGCATAAAACTCAATTTTTCGGCCAAAAATTTATACTTATTAACTACCCTTTCATTGTAGATATATAATTACTTTTATGGGCCAACCTTTTAATATTTTTCAATATTATAGAACTTGAGAGTACTAAGTTTGGTAATATCCTTGTATTTCATTACAAATCATGATCCAAAATTATTGTCACTATTAAATTTTGGTGTCCCCCAAATGGCTTACATAGAACCCTTTATATTAGTTTTAAACTGAACAGGAAAAGTAAATTCCTGTTTGTTATTCTCACTTTTCCGGACACCATGTGACATACAAAGATGGCAACGTTTGAAGTAACCAATCAATGTACGATGGGGAAAATAGATTTTAAAATATTGGACAGTGGACTTTGGTGTCCCCTCATAAATTGACTTTTGGAAAATTCGAAGTCCACAAACTAACACTTCTTAAAAAGATTTGTTTAGAATGTTTCCTTAAATTATAATCTGTATCCATGATTATACAAACACCTACACATATTTGGTTAACTACACCTAATTTTTCCGAAATCTTGCAAAATCACTTGGGGTTCCCCACTCCCGTTACCTTGAACAGGAAATATGCTCTACGGCCCTAACAACCTGAACCTATCATGAATAAGAAGTTGTTTAATATCCCTGTCATAAATTGACAAAATAATCTGATCAATTCATAAAACAAATTAAGAGCTTGTGTGGGGTTTGATTAATTTAATACTTTGGTGTCCCTTTACATATGAAACCCTGTATTATCCATTTAATGAGACTCTGTGGATTTTGTATATAATATTTTCATGCAAAAAGTTATCGTTTTGATCATATATGAAGGAATCACACCAGAAAGTCCTTTCTTGAGTAGGAATTGATTGAGCAATGGATGAAAAACTGATTTTGGCCTGAAATAATCCTGTCATATGTTTTGCCCCTTCTGTTTCATTCATGGAATGGACCCATATCCCTGTACACGTTTGTCGCTTCACAATTCTATAAATGTCTTCTTTCTACGAATATTTTCCAGTTTCATGTTCACCAAATTCTTGAATAAGAGATGCGGGGAAAGATACGTCTGGCGGTTTTACCCTCCCGACTTTTTCTAGTTCCGGTACATAATTTATATGTATGAGGAGATTCTTTTTTTATCATCATTTTATGCTCATTTTGTACGTAATATATTCCGACGTAAGCCTATAGGAGACACACTGACCCAGTCCGATTCAAAATTAATGCACAGCATGTAATACGGTATTGCAAGCCCTGTAAAAAACGAGAGGGATTTGAATATAGTCACGATTTTGCGACAAAATTAGGAATGGAGAAATACGTAATACCGTCTATTCTGTTTATTTTTAATTATATATTATTTTACTTTACTGAGGTACCAAATAGCAGAATTCAGTTACCGGTATTGCACATCGCGTAAAGTACATGGGCGGCCTTCGTGGCCTGTTTCGCGTCAATGTTCAATTCCTCATTCGTCGCAAATTTACAAACCTATTATGGTTTGAAGAACCCGCAGTTTACGGCCCGCTATAGAATTAAGTGTAGTTGGATGATTTATATACGAGGCTGATATCCCAAGCTTGGAAATAAGCCTTTTCACGTTGTTTAAATGGAGGGATGATAATGTTTCATTGTGTCAAAGGTCACAGGGGTACATTGGCGGTTCGACGTCGCACGAACTGTGTGCAGAACAATGTTTCGGAACTTCCCTAACAGAAATTACACAACTACCAGCACAGATGTTCCCCCATACTTGAAAACCCCCATAGTGTAACATGGGACAAATTGGTTTAGTTTTCGAGTAGTGACAGCTGAACAAAAAGGCCGCGATGAATGAAGCTATGGTTATGGGTAAAACACAATATACTGATATATGTATGTATGTATGTATGTATGTATGTATGTAGGTATGTATGTATGTATGTATGTATGTATGTATGTATGTATGTATGTATGTACGTATGTACGCACGACAGCGACCTCATAGCGTACGTGAGAGGAGCAGTAGGCTTTTCTCGCGAACAGTCTCTCATGAAGAGTTTTGCCGTCAAGCCCCTCTGTCCGTTGGGTGGCCGACCCCCGCGGCCCGCGGGGCGCAAGTGAGTTTGCCAATCCCCCTTAGCGATAACACGTACTTTGCCGTGTAAGGGCGCACTAGTACCGTGCTTTCAAGCAGGAAGCTTCATGTTTTCTGCCAGCACTGTGTTCTGCCATGGGTGGGTGGGGTCGCCCGCCAGGACAGCCTTTTAACTCATGGATGACGTAGCTCCAGGACTTTGTGGTGTTCAGTGGGATGGGTCAGGCACAGTCCTGGTCAATTGCCCGGAGGAAGCGGAGCGATTAGTTTTGGCGGATGAATGCGGTCTGACGCCATTTAGTTCGGTGCCAAATGAGTAAATTCATGAGTACTGATTGACTGAGTGTGAAGTGACCAAGGACTGGAGGTGAATTCATTATAAATTATCACAATTTTCTTATTGTGTTGCAGGAATCTCCTTGTTTCTACCATCTACGACGATCTTCCCAGATATAACTCTAGAAGGAAAGCATGTTGGGTTCCTCGACTTCGGAATGCTCGGTTTCAGCGACTTCGAAAACATCACAGAGATGATCTTCGCGTGCACACTCCAATGATCTCTGTAACCATCCCATTCCTTTCCGATCACGCCAGGTGACCGCCCATATACGACCTGGTGATCGGAAAAATATATGCCCGTGATCAAAAAAACAATTGCTAATCCAAATTTTGCCTGGCCCGAAATCCCTATCGACGAGATATCTTCACGGGGAAACCGCTTGATACTGCGGAATGGTGACGATGAGGCGGGTTTTCTCACTGAAAGCTCAGTCCAGCCCATGTCAGCCGCTGGATTTGCTGTCCGGCTTTGAATGTGAAATGATAAGGGTTTCGATTCTCCACATCGGGCGACGAAGCCAGCATCGGCATTTGTGACCGTTTTCCCGATGACAACCAATTCTGCGCGACTGTTCAAGAGATCCGGGAGGACGTCTCTCGCGTTGGAAGAAATTTTTGTCAGACGCCATGGCAGTTCAAAGATATAGTTTCGTGTAGGGCATCAGCTGAGGTTCTCAAAATCACTTCGGTTTCCGAGATATGTTGTATCTCCCCGAAGGTCACGAGGATTTATTCGCAACTGGGTACTTTTCAGAGGAAACTTTACAATTGGTATCAAGTATCCCTGTATCCAGGGAGGCTCAACAATAAGCAAGTAGTATTTTACGTGAATAACTAACTATAACAACATTCAGTTCATCGACTTTTTACAGCATGAATAAGGAAACACCCGTTATCATGATCAGTCATAACAGCCATTACGTTCCTTCTTAGTTGCACGTCGGTTCTTACCGTCTCCCTGTCTTTGATATATGTAATCAACATGATACGAATATACGTAGGCCTATTAATTGGATGAAATTAGGTAATTATTCAGTTCAAGTCATGTCATCGTTTGAATCGAGTTTCAACAAATACATTATGTACATGTGATGTACCACCTCTGGATAGTATAATTATTAGGAATCTTCATACATGGACAGTGTATAAAAATAGGCAATGTTCGTCGAATCTGAAGGTAGGTGAAGAATCACGGATTGCCATCGCCCCCCCAAAAGCTCAAAAGATTGATAGGCAGTGATGTTGGGGGGGGGTGGGTCGAGCCTAACAACTGATGGACTGAAATAGAAGGGCAAGGATGACGCCAACTGATCGACGAAGCGTTCGTTCAGACCAACTCGAGCAAGTTATGAGATTAAGGTATTTTATATTGTTTGACATTTTGTATGCTTTCCTCCTTCCCTAATGAAGTGCCGGTCGTGACCCTCCTTACATGTCTTGTAGGCTACCGTGTTCACGTAGGAGAGTTAAACCACCGAGCCAGTCATTCACCTCACGACCAGATGGGGAATTATAGTAGTTATTTGTAATGCCCCATTCATATTCCAGCATATCGTTGGCTAACTGGCACTATCAGTGTATCAGTCAGCCATTTTACACGAAACACTTTTTGATCAAATAGATGGGAATATCATTTTTCCAGACAGGCCTCTGCATTTGTACCGCAGTATACTGTTATGATAGAGGGTAATCTTGAAACATTGTATTGTGTATTGTGTTGTATGTGTAACAACATTTTATTAATAGTATTTCAGCAGTTGTCAATACGTTGTCTGCGCTTTGCGGGTTGAAAAAAAAATGGCGGGCGAGAGGAGGCAGGGTCTGGGTTGAGCCTAGTGTAATATAAATGTCTGGCCCTAATTTCACTGCAGAAGATAGCGAAGTAGCACAAGATTACATCCGGGCCCCTGAACCCCCTAAACCCCTTCTCCATAGCGTCTAGCGATGGACCACCAAGATTGAACACAGACGTGACATTTCTATGACCCACGGCTTCCTGATTTGAAACCTCTGAGCGCCTTCCACCATCCAGACATCACTGTGATAGCCTAATAACGATTTTCAATTGTATTGCTATTCAATTTCCAGGTCAACTTCTCTGCAGGAACAGTTCAATGATTTGATCAAGGGGCGCACACAGCTAATTTGTCATAAAATTTCACGTGTGTCATCAGTAGTGCTCCACGTGCTGCACTATATTCCGACTGTGAAATCCACCTCCATGGAATTTGAACCTTTTGAATGGCGCCACCAGTGACAAGAGGTTCAGGTCTCCCACACCTCCCCTAGTGGTTTAAACTCGTTCAATTACGTTAACGTTAATTAACCCTGCCGCATAACAGACTACTGCTTGGAATAATGAGAGAGGTATAAAAGTCTGAACGTTACCAGTAACTATCGAGTGTAATAAATTGGTCAATTTACCCTACCACGCGATTTCTGCTTGATAGAATATAAAATAATTACTCCTTAATACTTCGTATTATGCTGAGATAATATCACGCATTAATTCAGCCGACAGTACAGCGTCCCCATAAAATGAGCATATATGTTTAAATCCCTCAGTCGTCTCCTGAAGAATGTATGAAATCCAGGAGACTCCAGCCGCATCTACTAATGAGGTAGAAGACTATAGTGTAGAATGTCAAACTTCATCATTGTGTTCGAGAGTGCAACCAAGTGGAACTATGGGTGGTCTAAAAAAAAGTTTGGGGATCCACCCCCAAACGAACTCCAGTGGTTGAGCCCTTAATTGTGCATTCTTAACGATAATTTAGAATACTAGCTCGCACACTGTCTATCGGAGATGTGCACTAGTTTATTCAAAGTATGGCTCACAACGATCGGCTACAATCATTTATAAGAAGGTCGCTTCCAAACTAAATCGGTCATTCGTTTGAGTCATGGGGTGTTCCACAGTTACAGAATTTCTCTCGGTTCGTGAAATTATTCCTAAGAGTGAAACTTATTGTTTTTGCATTGTCTGATACCTCGGCAAAAATGTGAGAGTATCAAATCTATATTCTCCAGATTATTCCGATGCACATGTATATTGTGTCTGAAATTCACCCTCTACCAACATTTTCACGGTTATTTTTCGTCTGCTGGATGATTCGATAGCAGGTAGGCTTAGACCCAGACTATTGTGTTGAAATATGGTACTTAAAACTAGGCTAACCTTTGCAAACGCGCAACCACGCAAGCTGTCAGAGTAACACACACCGTGGTGATGTCATTATCTATTAGTGGACGAGATCTGATCATGAATGCTAATCTATTTGCGGGGTACACTCAGTGGCGAAGCTAATGGGAGGAAGGGGGGGAGGGGAGTTTCCCCCAGACAAAATATCGACAGGACGAATCGAAAAACGCGAAGACCTAAAAACAGGAAACGAAGGCAGGAACGGGAGGGGAGAAGAACTGCGAAGAAATAGCGGAAGAACCATAGAATCTAGTGAAAGTTGGGAATAAATGGAATAATTCGAAAACTTAGCAGGCCCTAAATGGCACTGAGGTAATGGCCAATGAGGGTTATGGTGAGTACCAGGAGACCTACTTTTTTGTCGCCCAGATCAGAGTTCGATGGCACCTACCTCTCACCCCTACCACCTAAGTAGGGTCTCATACCCCCACCCCAAGCTCATTACCCCCGTGATTCGGGGAAAATCGTCTTCCCCCCTCTGACTCGAAGGCTGGTTATGCGCCTGGGTACTTTTCACTTTATTTGGTCACCCCCCGAACGTCAGGGGTCTATTTGAATAGTTGGCTGGTTCATATATTTGTTGTTTGCTAATTATAAGTGATAATAATTACGTTTAGGGAATGATTGGAAAATAAAAAGAATATTTGAGCGGACAAATTACGCACTGACCCGGGAGCTTACATACATACATACAACCTACATACATACATACATACATACCCCCCCCCCCCCCCCCCCCCCCCCCCCCTTACAACATACAATACATAACATACATACATACATATGGGGCACAAGTCGCGAACGACGTGTCAACATGTTAAGTTGTAAAATGACCTGTTCTTTTAAGTTTTGAGAATTTTTTCACCATCGTATATTCCGAGTAGTCACCAACTTATTTCATCCGTTAATTGGCAGCGAATATTTCTGGGGAAGGGGGTAAATTGAGGTAGGGCAGGAGTGCTAGGTGTCAAATGTTGGGAATAACTGATCTTTACATTCCTTGGGCTCGATCATTTTAATCACTCTTCTAAAGGCTACCCCCCCCCCCCACACATCCGTATCTGTCGGAAATGGACCAAGTGGGGATCATTCATCAGGATGAGGCACAAGTGAGGTGTTTGCAAATGTTGGAAATGACCTTCTCTTTTAAATTAGGACCCCTCGGCGATGAATGAACAAATAGGCACAACCGTGTTTCGAGCGTGGCTCATATACGATATTAGAGTCTCTGAATGACTTAAACCGTGGTCAAAACGCCGAGTCTTAGGCTCGATTATGAGTAGGCGACTAGAACGGAAATCATTGAAAAAAAATTGGAAATGGACCACTCGCAGAGAGCGCGATCGCCCGATCGACTTGAAATAGTCGGGCCGAACCGTGGTCAAACTGCCGAGTCTTAGGCTCGATTCATGAGGAGGTCGACTAGACCGGAAACATTGAAAAAAAATTGGGCCAAATGTGACACTCGCTAGAGAGCGCGATTGCCCGATCGACTGAAAGAGTCGGCCGACTGAGAATGAATCGATTTCAGTGTGACGACAGCTTTCACACTGGACAGGACTCTTCACCCGCCTGCGCAGCCCATCGGAAATAATCGCCAAAACATGCCACCCATCATTTAGTTAGCTAACAACTACAAGCCGGACCTGTCATGGCACTTCTAAATTGCCCATACCTTGACGACAAGCGAATTTTCCAGCCAACGCAGATGGAAGTTATAGGGGTATACTGCCGATAATGCATCAGTGACGACCTTTGGGATGAAAGTGACCCCAAGACCCCAAATCTTGACGCCTACAGGGACCATAGTCAATATATAGTATGACCAACCTCCGAAGGAAAATACAACTTGATTTTGGGATAAGGAAACAGTTTGCAGATTCCCCCCCCCAAATGGCCTTTAATCCCTCGAATTTCACTTGAATGATGAGATTCGGGCAACTATTCACGCCACTGCACCACGCCACTGCTAAGATAAGGATAATGACATGGACACTTTAGGGAATTTTCTCCTACCCAATCCCGCCCTTATCCCAGCGCCCACCAACACACAACGAGAAAATTCTGGCTACGCCACTGTTTATATAACCTAAACAAGAACACCAAACTGTGTCGCGATTCATTGCCATAGCTGACAGGCTAGTAGATACTGGGCCAAAACAAAAAAAAAAACCAAAGAAAAAAAACCAGGAAAACACTTGGATTACCCTATGGAATTGGTTGGGTTTATTGAAATGTCGTTCTAAATAGTCGCACACTTGGAATTGCAAATACTATCTTATTCCCTTCTCTGCCCTTCCCCCCTTCTATAATATAGGCTGTCTTGACATTCACAATTGTGCGTCCTTGAGATAGCTCGTGATAGGAGTTGTATTACATTAGAATAATTCACCTTATTTGTTCAACAAGGACGAATCTTGGTCAGTAAAACAATCAGCACTCAATGTCGCAAGGTCAAACGAGGTCAAAGGTCAAATGAGTCAAAGTAGGTCACCAGATGTAGATTCGCACAGACGAACAAACTTTCATTACGACATCTCTCTAAAATGTTTCGTTGCCCAGATATATAAGGAATGTCCTGGTGACCTTAAAAGGACCTTGACCGAACACCAAATAATTTAGGGTTCTCATCACAATACGATGAACCCACATACAAAATTTGAAGATACAGCTTGCGTCTGAGATATCGTGATGACAAGCTTTTTTTTTCAAGCTGCATCTCGTGACCTCGAATGGTCTTGAACTGACACCAAAAACGATAGGGGGTCATCCTCTCTATATGTTCAACACACTGATAAATTTGAAACGACATACATGCTTGCGTTCTTTAGATATCGTGCGAAAGGGGTGTCTACACCCACACACACCACACACACACACACACAAACACACGATGCCACACACACCATACGCCACGGTGCGTGACGCATAAGATCCCTTTTGCCTTCGGCGCAAGGAATCGAAAAACGGTTTGAAAATCCCACTTTTGCCCCAAACATCCTGGTATTTTAGGAGCGTTGTGTAGAAGGAAATTGGCCAGCTCATAAACTCCTGGTCAAAAAATCACGTTAGCCTCTTTCTGAAAGCTAACATTATCATTACGGTACTGAACGACTAAGGTACGAGAGAAGAAAGAAACCGCAATAGCGCAATCGTTAACATTAACACGGCAGACATTCAGCGGATACAGATTTACAATTGACAAGTTGGTGACTGGGATATCGCCGAAGAACGGGAATATAACGACATGGAGAGATGGAAACCCTAATTGAAGGTTGATTATTCAGTAGCGTACGCAGATATTTGTCTTTGGGGGGTTTTTTTAACGGGGGGGGAGGGGGGTTGACGTAGGAACCCCAAGGGAAGTGCCGCCATCATGAATGGCCTCACCCTCCGATGGCACAAATGAAGCAATTTATGGGCTCCTAGAGTAGACAAGCTGCAGAGTGCAATATGCGCTAAATAACAGCTGCAATACGTCTACAGAACTTGGGGGGGGGGCAGGCGGGCACGGCACGGACGCATTACGTAAAACAGACCTTTTTACTGCCAAGGAGAAAAGACTTGTTCCAGGGTGGATTGGTACTTCGACGTTTGGGTAATATGTTATAATTCGGGGATATGTTTTTTGTACTGACAGTTTATGAACCGGCACTTAGATTGAAGTGGTGAGAGAGAATGAGTGCGTTAATTACTACTAACAGACTGACAGTAATTGCACGAAAACAAGTGGTGGAATATGAATTAATAATCCCCAAGGAAGGGGCATATGAGATGAAGCTGTTATCTGATAATCGTCACGCGCGATTCTTACTCATGTGACCAGTGTCGGTCGAATTATTATGGATACTATAGTTCAGTACCCTTTCGTAGTTGAGACACAGTAGTGATGGTATCTGTTAAGGCTTGAAGTCGTGAAACGAAGAGAATAGTGTGGATGTTGTTTTGTCGCCCCTTCTTATTCGGGAGGATCCAGAGAGCATAAGGTTCCTCTGGATAAATCGCTGGTCCTGTGCGAGACACGCTTCTCAGGAAAATTTGCTAATCGTCCATGATGATTGTAAATTAGAAGTTCCTTCCATAAAAATGAGTAGGAATGGATACGAAAGGGAGTCCGTGGACTGTATAACGTTATGGTTCTTGACGCAAAGTTCCCGGAAGCCACCGTAAGGTGGCTAAACACAAGAAAAGCTTGATTGTGAAACATATTCCTAATTGTTAGTAGCCTGATCGACGTAATGGTTGAAAACGCCAATTATCTTTGTTATAGCCGCCCTGATGGCGTTGAACGATGGATTTACCTTGTCTTCTATTTTTAAGGGACTAAGAAATCGTTGAAATATTTCGGCAGGCGCTTTCTGGGCTCGAAATTAAGGATTTCCGGTAGATACGTAATCGTTCTGACGTCATGTTATAACCCTATGACACGGATTTCACGGGACGATTACGTAATCGTCTTGACGTCATTATAACCTATGACCCGGATTTTAGGGCGATTACGTAATCGTTCTGACGTCCTTATAACCTAGACCCGAGTTCATATTGACGAAAAACAACAACAACAACAATAATAATAATAACAAACAATAACAACAACAACCAACAACAACAAATAACAACAACAAACAAGGTCGGACAGACACAAATTGCAACGACGTGCTACAATGTTGAAGAGGCGCAGTTGCAAGCATCTCGTACGTGGGCCCTGTATGCCATGCCAGACACGCTGGTGGTATGACCGTGCGGGAGTCAAAGGCATTACCAGACATGTGCGTTACAATACCGCACGCGTCAACAGAAACGTGACTGCATCTTGCAAGTCCTCGGACTTATGAAGCGGTCAATAGTATATTGTAGGCGTTGGATTACGGTGACGGTTACGGACTAAGTAGCTGGAGTGAAGGCTCCGACTTAGGTTAGGTTAGCTCAACGTTAGGCCCTCAGCTTGCCCCCAGCCTAGGCGACATATAAATTAACATTACAAATCCACAAATTAGGTTACACAGTCGCCGCAAGAATAAAATTGGCCTAAACACTATCCAGCCCAATCTCATGCGCGAAGCCTATTAGGACTATATATGTAATGTGTGTAGGAATATGAATTTGGGAGTAAATGAATAGGCTGGCTTGTACATGCAAAATAGTGGTTATTTTTTTTTTTTTTTTTTTTGTTTTTTTTTTTTTTTCTCGGCCATAATGTTCTCAATCACTGGCCAGTGTGGAAAACGGGATGTAGGGTGTGGCACGCAGTCAAATGAGTCACGGTGACCGAGTTGAAAGCCTAAATACAGTCTATGCCACGCTAGAATCTTTGGTGTGGAGTCACCTAAAGGCCGAACAAACTTTCCATTGTGGCGCACCAGTAAAAAAATTTTGTAGCTTGTCTTTCAATTACTTACAGACATGTAAGAAACTCACAAACAAAGATGATTTAGTTCGTTTTTTATAACTCTAATGGAGTTTTAGGCTGACATGTAACGCAGCGTAACATTAATTTTCAACGTGGAGAAAATCCCAAATTTTGATTGGTTGCTTCTAACACCTAAGAAAAATATTTTAATGAGATAATGATTTAGTTCGTTCTTAACATCAAACAATATGGTATTTATGAAAGGAAATGGAACCATATCATTAGGTGAGAGGAGCCATTCACTTTAGGGTAAGGCATCTCACCACCAAACATCTGTAGCAGATTTCCCATTGCCAAGCTTACAGCGCATATTCTTTGTATTATTAAGCAAAACGGAATGCCCTACAGAAAAAAAGGCATCGTGTGAAGAGGCTGGCCTTTAACCACACTTGAAGAGTTGGGGAGGGGCCCAAATCGGTGGGGAAAATTATGGATGCAGTAAAGGGTCAAGTTATAACTATTATAACTAATAGGCACCTCTTACAGCATGCCTTAACTCCCTGTCGTTGTAGCATGGGATGGAATCCTCGTCACACGTATTGTTTCACAACTTATATACAAGATGCTGCACACAAAGGCGAGTCATGACACGCATGCCATCATTTCATATTGGCACCTATTCTCCAACCCGCAATGGACG
>JAODTK010000071.1:0-15869 GCA_026419785.1 Sclerodactyla briareus | reverse complement strand
GATGGAATGATACCACACATCTTGCACTAGTTGTAATTATTCTATAGTCTATTGTCTGAAGCCCGAGTCCCAAGGGCACCATTCAACGATTAGAGATAGGGAGTCGTCTCAAAGCCCCCGTCGAATAATCAATGCTGCCATTTGCATGGATCCCGGCAGAAGTCATTCCAATGTTCATAAGTACTGATCATTATTTATAGTACCTTGAAAAAACCTTTAACAAACGTTCTTTGGTCCCACACCTCAGCCCCCTTTTATATAGGAGGCTGAATTGTCTTGAACACCCATCAAATAATGGACTGATCTATTTGCAAGAACAATTGGCTACAGGATATCGGAACAAATTTGCATTGACGTACCGTAGTGGCTATATTAAATATCTATAACCAAACAATATTGATCACTGAGTTGAAGATCACGTAAACAGAATGATGACTCGAATTTGATGGCATCATCATTAGGGTATTGTGAGACAACCCCCGATCCTTGGACTTTCAACAAATTTATTACATTAGTTTTGTGAAATTACATGAAAAATTGCCCCAGCCTCCCAATCTATTGAAGGATTTCAATCTGAAAGAAAATTGAGAAGGTATTTCACACATAACCTCCTGGTAAATCAACTTGGTTCTCTCAAATACCGGTGGACCCATGGGTAAAATCTCAGGCAAGAGGTTGTTCAAGCTTCATTTAGCCTTCGCCATATTCAAGAAAATGTTGCATCATTAATCGAATAAGATTGTCATCGTTCGATACCTCATATACAGGAAGAACTCCAGTAAAAATTACAGCACTCAAATCAGTGCTTCTTTGGCGAAATAGTGATCAGTCAGCGAATTTCCAAAAAATATCAGCCGGCCGTAACAAATGTATTCGTTTCGCCCAAGGGACCTATCTCGCGAAATTATGAATTTGACCTAATACTATCGTTTCAACAGTTTTTTTTTTTCCAATTGTAGTTTTTATTTCAGTAATACGATGACTACTACGGTAAATGGTAGCTTCGTGGCTGGAAAGTGGATAGTTTGGCCCTGGGCTGCATTAGTGGCCCACAAAGATTTGAATGATGGCTCTGGCTACTACAATTACTAACTGGAGTGAAAGTGGCCTTGGCCGGAACCCCCAGTCTTAGGCTGCCTCTTCCAGATCATCAAACGGTCCTATCATCATCACCAGGAACACCATCGGGAGCCAATACAATTCCATCCCACCCCCTCAATCATACGGCGGTCAGAGGGGAGGTCACCGTGGCAGCAGAGGTCGTGGGTCGTACCAGAGGCGGGACGAGGTCGACAACAGGAGAGGGGGCGGTGAATGGGGAGGATCCAGCTACAGAGGTGAGTGGGTACATTATGGAGTGCCACTAATCTAGTAGTCCGCACTGTTGGTATAGAACCCGCCGGGTCATTCGGATCTCGGCTTGATCATATGAAAGACTCCCAAGGTACCTGGCTGCCTTCTTGCTGGATGCTCAGCATGAGGTACTCGGAAGAGACTGAAGAGGGTGGACAGTCTGCAGGTTGCTGTCTATGTTATGATTACCCATTACCACATTGGGGTACCGCCCAAAAGACATCGCCTTATTCTGTGTGAATGGCAGAAGATATGCAGATGGTAAGCACCACATAGAAAGAAAAGAACACAAGGGAGAAAACCTTGTTCACGAGAATGTTATGGGGTGTGTCGAACTGATTCCAATAACGATAAATTATCACTTGGTTTACACATGACGATATGATAAATGTGAACTGATCCGTGAGCGATAAACATGAAAGATAAAGTCTGTGACCAGTCAGGAAAATGTTTACATTTGACATCATAGTTTATTCAGCTACCAGCTTCCCCAAGATCCCGTTATCATGGGCTTTTATTTCTATAGTGTGACAGTTCCAATTCAATCGATATCGTTACAGTGTGACTGGGGCTTAAGATTTCATAAAACAAATTTAAATGATTGCTTGAACAGGAAACTCTCCTCTGGTATACTTGCCGAGCAAGCGATCGAACCAATCAAGCCCCGCAAGGATGCGATTAGGAGCTGCACGATGTCAGCTGCAAATCCCTCCCCAGGTACACGGAATTAAAGGCAATGCCTTTTTTGGTGGTACATAATGTGGGTGGTGGGGGTACTCACACTCAACGCAACTGGCAATATTCCTACCCCTCGTTGTCCCTGCTCCACTCCGTTGTGCAGAGCGCCAGAGAGAAGGCACACAGGTACATTTCTTTGGTCTGAATGACCGGGAAAATGAACCCCCAGTTTCTACCGGGGGAAGGCTGACGCTCTCACCAACTGTGCAACCACTCGGTTAAACATGTCACTATGTAACCATTGCGCATTTTGAAGGACTAAACTCCACAATGGTTGTGGGATTGGTTCTCCACCGCTGGTTTGGGAGCAGAGGCCAGGAACAACAGCGATACGAGGTCAGAAGACACAAAATGGATGAGCCGGTCCTATTTCAGCCTATATGATCTGGGTGTGCTCGGTTGAGTGGTGAACAGTGGACAGCTCAGACGTGATGTGGGTTTCTAGAGTCACAAGTCAATGATCCTGCACATTTTATTAGGCATTGTAAGCAATTACATTTTGGTTGGGAGATGATGGGAGCGGGTGAGTTTATTGTTGTCTGGCCACGGCATGAATGCAAGAAATTTCAATTTATTGTTCAGCTCTTAGACAAGATTACCAGAGAACAATAGGAGCAGGTTGTGTGGTGACTCAGGGGTAAAGAATGGCACGCACATGGGCTGAATAGATTCTCAGCATGAAATATGCTAATTAAGGACTTAGTTTGAATTATTCAAAAGTTGGGAGCCTGCACAAACACTTTGGTTGATATGGTTTGCGGTGAGTCTCAAGAAGTTTACATAAAATTGGATTCGCCTCAACGTTTAGAATCTTGAAGCGTGGTTCCTACAGTCGTGGGATCTGGTAAAGTTCATGAATTAATCAATAAGAACCAGGACTGACTAAGTGAAAAAGTGGTTGGTCATGAAAATTCATGAAGGATTGCACTTTCTCACAGTGTGCGCTCTTTTCGATGCGAGTGGTATAGAGAGAGTCATGGAAATCCTTCATTTTGGGCATGGAAAAATAATGAAAAGATGCCCAGAGTCGCAGGAATCATGTGGGGGGCTCTCTCATTTTTGTCTCGCCTGAAACTTTGTTCAAGGAAGAGACATAGTTGTCACTTGTTGGTGTGGGTGGGTGTCTGTCTGTCTGTCTGTCCGTTCCGTCCGTCGTCGTCCGTCCGTCCGTCCGTCGGCCGTCCTCCGTCCGTCAGTCCGTCAGTCCGTCCTTCCTTCGTCCTTCCTTCCTTCTTTCTTTCTTTCTTTTTTTATCTATCTCCTATGCTCTATTATCTATCTATCTATCTTCTATCTAGCATCTATCCATCCATCCATCCATCCATCCATCCATCCATCCATCCTCCATCCATCCATCATCCATCATCCATGCCATCCATCCATACTCATCCATCATCATCCATCCTCCATCATATCCATCCATCCATCCACATCCATTCCATCCATACCATCCATTCATCCATCCGTTAATCCATCCATCCATCCGTTAATCCATCCATCCATCATCCATCCATCCATCCATCCAAGCCATCCATCCATACCTCCATCCACCACCATCATTCCATCCATCCATCCATGCCATCCATCCCTCCACTCCATCCCTCCATCCATTAATCCATCCATCCATCATCCAGCATCCATCCATCCATCCATCCATCCATCAACCATCACATCCATCCATAATACATCCATCCATAACATTACATACATACATAACATACATACATAAATAACATACATACATACACCCAAACAAACATACAAATACATAGAGTTGATATCCCGTCCCTGAAACCGTGCAAAGCCATTCATGCTGAGAACTTTATGTGGAGGTGCTCGGTGAAGAGTTGCCGATGTGAATCCACTTTTCGTCCCGAAAGACGATACTCATTTGCAGTTAAATTGAATATTCAATAAAATTGGCCCGAAGCTGTGTACCAAATCTCTTGATCGGTAGACGCATTGGTGATGCCGGTTCGGAGTATATAACAACTATGAAGACTACATGAATATGTAGATTCATGGCATGACGATGCTAATTAAGTAGTCTAATTTGCATATTTTCGTGAATTTTTGAGTTCGTGGATTTTGACGAAGTTGGTGGAGGATGGTGTTCTGTAGTTTTTCCTTTTTTTTTCTTTTTTTTTCCCAAGGAATTTTCATAGGGACGAGGAGCACCAAAGGTCATTTATGTTACTAATGAGGCATTTACGACTAGTTGATTGCATAATTTATGCATATGTTTGAAAGTGGTTGAATCTCTTGAAATTTGGTGGAGATGTTACACCTTTGATACTGATTAATTTAACAATAGTGCAAAGGTCACTTAAGGAATTTAATGGATTGATTTGCATAAAATTATGCAATTTTCGAAGTTTTGTTTAAATGCGACTAACCCAATTGGAAAAGTGCAGTTATGCTAGTAGAGATTGGTCATGGTAAGTTTTTGGGTTTCAGTGGATCAAACAAACATCTAAAGACAAGGTCAAAAGGTCAAAAGGTCAAGTTTTAAGAGAATGTGCTTATTTAAGAAAGTACAGGCACAAAGAAATAAAAAAACCATCAATTTTGGGATATGTGATAGAGCTCTGTGTGCCTACATAGACGAAACCAACCCCGAACTTTGATATGAACCTGGTCTTCAAGTTAACAAGGGGCCAAAGGTCAATTTGGATACTTTTTGGGTGATAGCATAGGGCTTGTGTATCTGATTACAAATGCTTTTGGGGCTTGGTGCATCACATCGAGCAAGCATTTTAATGAAAACCGTAATGTCACCAAAGGTCATTTAAGGTACTCAAGAACAAGAAACTGCCAAATAAAACATTCCTGCAACAGCCTCTAGTTTGACTGTGCGTGATATGGCGAATTTGGGGACAGCAGCCATATAATCAAGGGTCAATTTTTCACAAAACGGTAATGTCCATTAACGGTCATTCGAAGGTCAGTTATGGACCAAATAATACCAAATAATAAAAATTTCCGCCAACCAGCCTCTAAAGACTGTATGTGATATGGCTGATTTTTCGTAGCATAAAGGTGGCATTTTATGATGGGATATTTTCATGAAACTGTTAAGTTATCAAGGGCCATTCAATTATTCGAATCCTAATTGTGAGAGTATTGAAGTGAGTAAAATAGCCCCTATTAACTCCATACATTCTTTGATCATATTTACCCTCTCAGTACCCGTTTTAAGAATGGATAGTTAGCTCAACATCACTATTAATAAGGGCCCAAAAACTGGATCTATCTGAATTGTTACTCTAAAATTTTTACTCATTCAACTTCAACCCCTCAGGTATGGTATTTCCATTCATTCCATTATACTAGGATCCTTCTGTAAAAGACCCACAGAGGTCATTTATTGTCTTATATATCAACGTCATGGGCATGCCTGTTGACAAACTGTAGAGGAACATGGTTGCACAATGATGAGCAGCTGAGGTACGTGTTGAATCCCCCGACTGTAAATCCAATCTTATACAATAGCCTCAAAACAGTACTTGTACATGTCAACAGCCAACAGGCTGAGGGTGTCAGGTTACAACCTGCCAGGGTAGCCTAGTTAGATGGCTTATTCCACGCTAGACAGGGGATGCTGCAAGAAGCTGTGAGAGGGGGGGGTGTGAATTCCCTAGGGAGTTATGGAAGGTTGGAGAGTGTATAAAGGGCACTACTCTTTGATGATATACTAGGAGAAACTTTATTAGTAATTATTGGTTATAATGGGAGGGTACAGTAGGTAGGAGCAGGTAGGATCATGGCCTGTGGTCAAAACAGGGGGGGGACGGGGGGGAGACATGCCCCCCCCCCCCAATTTTTGAGCCATGCTCCCATTGACTTTAACATTTCACACAGTAAAATGTGAAAATGGCGCCATATTCCCCCCACTTTTGAGAAGGTGGTGACGCTCAGTGGATCATGATAAAAATCACAGTCGGTTGTTAGGGTTGCTATGTTCCAAGGGGTGTACTGTAGTAATGATGGCGATGAATGTTTAAAGATTTAAGAGGTATTGGGATACCGTTACATGTACACATTTACTCAATCCTTGCTATGCTATTATCATTTTTCATTCCACACACTTATTTCTATAATTAATTACGCTAATAAAATTGTATTATTATGAATATATTAAATGATTATTTAAGAGGACGGGAGGACAATGGAGGTATTTAGTGGTCTATTTGAGCATAGCCCATTCCAAATTTCAAAGTTTGTTTGATTTTCATGAACCTTTCGAAGAACATATTTGAGGATATTTGAATTGAGAAATTGGGTCAGTGGAATTCCGTTGGCTATTGTGTCTCTTTACATAATTTAGTCACTTGCCACAAAACTGTAAAGTCCTTTAGCAGACAATGTCAATAGTCAGTCCTAAACAAATTTGAAATTGTGCACTGAGTAGTAGGCTGTTCCTGTAATGCTAATACTGAAATTTAAGAAAACTCTGGGAATGCATGTAGTGTTGTTGCATGGTGATAAAAGAAGAAGTCAATAATCGCGTAACCAGACGAGCACGGGGGCGGTCGCCTTGTTTCTGAAGAATTGGTACATGGGCCTGCCTTGAGTATTAAAAAGGTTTGTTGGGTATTGGAGATCTGTCCATGTGCCTAATGTGCATTAGTAATTTTGGATTTCATTGGGCCTGGTGCGATATTTAGAATTAAGCACATCTGTGACATGCTCAGCAGAAATGGTCTTCATTTCTCCAAATGAACTCGAAGATGGCCAGCATGATTCCCAAAGAATTCAAAGATAGTTAACATTTAGTCCCAAAGAAGTTGAAGATGGTTAGCATTGAGTCCCAAAGAATTCAGAGATTGGTTAACATTTAGGTCCAAAGTACTGGAAGATGGTTCCATGTAGTTCTCAAGAATTCAGAGAGGTTAGCATTAGTCCCAAAGAATTTGAATATGGTTAGCATGTAGTCCCAAAGAGTTCAGAGATGGGTAACATTTATCCTCAAGGATTTCGAAGTGTTAGCATTTAGTCCAAGAGGTACAAAATGGTTCAGATTTCGTCCCAAGAGAATTTGAAGATGATTATCATTTAGTCTTCCCCGAAAAATTCAAGTAATGCGTGGTTAGCCTTTAAGTCCCAAGAATTTGAAGATGGTTAGCATTTATTCCAAAGAATTCAAAGATTGTTACCATTTAGTCTCAAGGATTTTGAAGATGGTTAGCAGTTTAGTCCCAAAGAATTCACCGGTGGTAGCAATTTCGTTCCAAAGAACTCAAATATTGTTAGCATTTAGTCCCAAAGAATTTGAAAAAAAAAAAATATTGACAAATGAAAAAAAAGAAAAAGAAAGTATGGTTTTAGCATTCAGTCCCCAAAGCATTTGAAGTGGTTAGCTTTAGACCCCCAAGAGTTCAATGATGGTTAGCATTTAGTCCAAGAGTTCAATGATGGTTAGCATTTTTCCCAAAGATTTGAAGATGGTTCGCATGTATCCAAGAATTCAAAGATGGTTAGCATTTAGTCCCAAGGAATTTGAAGATGTTAGCATTTAGAGTCCCAAAGAATTCAAAGATGGTTAGCATTTAGTGTCCAAAGAATTCAAAGATGGTTAGCATTTAGTTCAAAGGGGGGGGGAAAAAACTCAAAGATGGTTAGCATTTAGTACCACAAGCATTTGAGACCCCGAGGTTACATTCAGTCCCAAAGAATTTGAACGATGTTAGCACGTTAGCCCCAAGAGTTCAATGATGGTTAGCATTTAGTCCAAAGAGTTCAGTGATGGTTAGCATTTAGTCCCAAAGAATTTGAAGATGGTTAGCATTTAGTCCCAAAGAATTCAAAAGTGGTTAGCATTTAATCCCAAGGAATGTGAAGTGGTTAGCATTTAGTCCAAAAGAATTCAAAGATGGTAGCAATGTAGTTCCAAAGAATTCAAAGATGGTTAGCATTTGTCCCCAAAGACTTTGGAAGATGCGTTAGCATTCATGTCCCCCCAAAAGAAATTTGGAAGATGGTTAGCATTAAGAAAACCAAAGAGTTCAATATGGTTAGCATTTAGTCCCAAGAGTTCAATGATGGTTAGCATTTAGTCCCAAAGAATTTGAAATGAGGTTAGCATTTAGTCCTAAAAAATTCAAAGATGGTTAGCATTTAAGTCCCAAGGAAATTGAAGATGGTTAGCATTTAGTCCAAAAGACAATTCAAAGGTGGTTAGCTTGAATCCAAGAATTCAAAGCTGGTTTAAGCATATAGTGCCGGAAGGATTCGGAGACGAGTTTAGGCCATTTAGTCCCAAAGAATTCAAAGGTGGTTAGCATTTGTCCACAAGGAATTTCAGATGGGTTAGCATGTTTTTTAGTCAAAAGAATTTGAAGATGGTTATCATTTAGTCCCAATAATTTTAAGGTGTGGGCATTCTGACTGGTCGTTTCTGTTTAAATTCATTTGGTTGGCTCCATTTTTTTGCTCCATTGTAAATGTGAAGGAAGTTCCATTCATGGCTGCTAACACACTTCAATGAATAATACTATGCAATGAAGATTCTTCATTCACATTCTTCGACTGAAACACCTGACAACACTAGTGTGATGCAAGATCATTAATACTCTGGCATGCAACTGCTTTCTACATTTACAGGTTAGCGAGAGCTCCCCTTTGGTCCCCCTACACTGGATTTAAAGAATATTTGTTGTTTTGTTGCCTCGCATAGACTAGCAATCTCACAGCTGAAACAGCAACGTGATTCCCTGGTTACGCTAGACATGAATTGGACCAGTCAACCATGCTATCAAAATGGGGGCAATGCACAGAAACAATTCCTCAACAACGAATACTCAACACCAAAAGTTATCTTCTGAACTCACATTCATTATGTTTAAGAAGTTATAGAGGAATAGAAATATAATTAGGGGAAAGTGTGCACAATGATACTGGGCACACTATGCTGAATTCACACAATCGGGCATTTCAGAAAAAAAAACTAGTAGTGATTGTCAAATCCCCGAATGAAACCATTTACTCAGTACCTTCCATGGCCTAACATCATCTGGTATGTAATCCAGCTCTTACTGTGCGTCACACAGGACCCTCGCATATAGCCTAACACTTGAACACATCTGGTGCAAGAATAACTCTGTAAACCGCATGACTGGTTACGCAAGACTCTGTGGAACCAACTGATGTCGGCGTATGAGAACAAAATGTCGGCTGCACAAAAACTAAAATTAAAGGGGAAACATTCAAAATAATTTCACAGGCAATACCCTGAAACCACGTGGTCAGAATCATCTCTAAACTCCGTTCGTTAGTTTCCTTAGCTATGTTGGAACAAATGAACTATGGAAAGTGGAGCACCTGCTTAAATTTTACAACAAAAGGGCATATCGTAAAAAAACTAGTAGTGCACTTAGCAGTGCCTTTCAGCGATACCACGGCCAGAAACTGCCCAGCATTCTATGATTCACAAGTGAGTCTAATATGTTAGTCCGGATGGAGGCAGAAAACAAGGCAGATATTCAAACTTTAGAAATGCCATAATCTGACTATTTCCAAAGTTTCCGAAGGAAAGTTTTTAAACTAGAATAATGGATGTAAGTGACTTCCTCCGCACTGCAATTATCTTTCCTGGGACAGTGTTTATCGCAGGCGCAACTGCATCGACATTACTGAATTCTGTAGGTCTTTTCCTCGGTGTCATGATTGTTTGTGAACATAGAGAGAAATCTTGTCATTCAGCTCATTATGAAACGTTATCACTACATCATTTTGCCTAATGTTTGGTCCTTGTTAGCATCGTCATCGGGGTCAAATTGGGCAGTAGTCTCCTTCACTTACCTATCTTCTTTCTGTAACTTTTCCCCCCCCCCCCTCCACCCTCCAATAGCCCCCCTCCCACTGTCCCCGAGGTAGGAAGCACTGCATCTGAAAAAAAAAAAATAATACATCAATACAAAGGATACAACATTAGATTAAGATTGACAGTTTGCTTCATTGGCGCAAAGTCGGCAAGATTCCATCAATATACATTGTGATGTGGTACACAATATTCTGTCAGCGTGAAATTCAAGGTGAAATTTGTGAAGTGAAAAATCTAGCTAAACATTGTTGAATGGATGTGGATGTTAACATTAGGCTTAACCTTGCCTTTGATGTGTAATGTACATGTTATTGTTTACAACTAGGCTAATGTGTTTTGTCATTCGCGCCTCTTTCTGAAAGTTTTATTTTGCACGTGGCTGTACGGTATTCAGAAGGAAAGCGTGGTATAGTAATGGAAAAAATGATAAGGGGGAGTTCTAAACAAAAGAATGCAGCTTAGACTTCTAATGTTTAATTTAAAAACTGAGACATGCCATCATGAAAAGAGAACGTTTTTGGGGAATCACTCGCGTGGGGCTTTGAAACTGGAAATTTGCCCACTGTGTGGCAATACTCTCAATGACTGAGCCATGAGGTTGTAAAACAGGGTGAAGAGGTTCTAGAGGCTCAAGTTCGCTGAGGTTTCCATTTTTTGGTAACTTCCTCTAACAGAAGGGCATTGTTTTTGGGGAAGGTGAAAGAAGGTATTAGCATGCTCTAAAACAGCCTTTGGCTCTGCCTCTTGAGCGTTAAGTGAGAACGTCTTCCTTCCCAGCAGTCGAATCAACATGATCTAGTGGTCTGGATTCCCCACAACATCCAAACCACAGGATGGGGGTTTCAGGATCCTGGGGGAGGCATGTTGGTTTCTTCTTCTCTAGGCAGAATCAATCGGCTGCCAGGTAGTCCACGAGTAATCGGGGGAAGTTCAGTTGGGCGCGAAATCTAAATACCATCACGCCAGTCAGTTGATTCTGGCTGCGGGTGTTTCCCAGCCTGCTCAGCTGTGTGAGTACCCTGTGTTCCACACAGGGAAGAAACTGCTCTCCAGGCAGCACTGGACATCAAAAGCCGTTAGGCTAGTGCCGATTGGTCGGATCATAAGCCCCTGCAGCTTGGTGTTGTTTTTACATCTATGCCCCAAACTTTTCCTTCCCTTTTCTTCAGTGCTGGTCTCTGCATTTTCTTTTGAGGGGGGGGGGGGGCAGGGGGAACAATTAGTCTTGTGCAAGACGTTGAATTATTTCCAGAATCCCGCTATAGGGCCCTCATTTCTGCCGTGTATTATCACTAATCCTGTCTTGTTCAATTGTTAGGGAACTTTTCCTACAAAAATTATTTTTTCAGCCATATTTGAAATTGGGCAGCTGCGAGTGGCAATTCTTGATACGGCAATGTTGCGCACACAGCTGTCACGGTCCGACCAATCATTCGGCAAAATCTGAATATTCAAGGCAGCATCATCTTCATAGTGTGCTTCCATATTGGACGAACATCACAATTTGAACGGGGACCTCACAACTAGCGCCAGACTGCAAATAGTGCACACTGACTGCTGAAATCTGCATACGGGGATAAAAAGCCAGGAATGCGCTTTCCAATGACTAACACATATATTAATATAACAACCATGGAGCCACTTTCCAATGACACTAACATATATATTACTAATGTCTGGTGCTTAAAGTTCCATTCAGCCTTTATTATATCCCTTCCCTTCCAGCCACGAAGCTTACCGCATACTGTAGTAATCTATTGTATTGACTATCTGCAAACTACATAATTTCTTTTGTTGCAAACAAATGTATAGGCGGGCAAAATGCCATAATTTTTGGATGAATGGGTCTCCTTGGTACGAAACCTGTGCATTTGTTATGGCAGCCGCTCTTTTGAAGTATGCGGACTGATCACCGTTGTTCTTCTCCCAGAATTGAAATGATTTGAGTGCTGTAGTCTTTGACTAAAGTCTTCTGTAGATGATGTTCTAATGAATGCCTTTCCTTTTCCAAGTCATTGATGCCTATTTTCTTGAATATTCCAAAGGCCGCTCATGGCACTTCAAGTACGCTTTTTGATTTGGAGATTCTCAAAAAGCACTGTAGTTAATTACCCCTTATCCATCAGTGACTTGTACACATGTAATATACCAGTCCTTGCTTGGTAACTCCTTACGCCCAATTCAGTATGTCACTCTTTTTGTGCTGCCCAGTAGTCTCTCCTGATAGGCTTGCCACAGCATCCCTCGTCTACTAAAAAAATGCCCATCCCACCCTTCAGGTGCGTATCATGTGACTAACAGACCATTCACAGCACAAAGTGTTTCAAACTTCCATCAATGTATGTACCTGGTGTTCCCTGTGGAATTCTCTTCATACACTACCTAACCGATAAAAAAAAAAAACGCTAGTCCAAAATGGATTCACACGGAAATTTAGGCACCATTGACCCCATATGATAATGGGGTACTTCCTTTACTTCCCCATCCCACGTGATCTTGTTTGGCATTTGCCTTTTCCTTTACTTTCCCTTGTTATATAGGTAATCATATGACCGTTTAACTAGTTTTTTTATATCCACTCTCTCCTTTTCAGTTCCAGTCTCGCAAAGTTGTTAACTTATTTTTGGGCCTTCCACTCTTAATTTTTGTATGAAAAAAATAAAAGAAAACAACACAGAAAGACAAAATTGTAGAATAGTGGGATTTGAGAAGAGTGTGCATAAATTGAAACTGAATGTGTTCTGAAGTTCGACCCCCTGCTGGACCGAATTAACTCGTCCAATCGTACTAGAAGGATCTGCTGTAGCACTTTTACGAATAGATATTCAAGCTGAATGACCAAATGAAAAGCTCTGTCTCCAGATGTCGTGTTTAGACGTAGTTTTCCCAGTTCATTTCCAAGTTTGTTCCAAGTTCTGACGTGATCTGGTAGTCGATTCACTGAGAAGGAGCGGTATATTTGAAGGAAAGTATCCATGCATTCCTACCAAGGGTAATGCTGTGCCCATTCCCATAAGTGTTGAAGCGGGCATAGGAATGTAACCCATGTCAAATTCAAACTCCGGGCTCGAAAAATACATAACCCGTTCGCCTGGGCTACTTGAGACTGCATTCCGGCTAGTGGACTTGGTTGGGATAGCCCTTCTGGCTAGTGGATAACTCAATAAATTGTGTTGCAGTATATGCATCGCTGTCAGAATCTTGTTTGGGGCTCCTGATAGCAATTTTCTCAGAGCCCGATGGGCTAATTGAGGTCAGGTACATTTTTCAGCCTGAATTCAACTGTTAACTGTCCTATTCTGCAGTAGTGTTGATACCACGTTTAGTCATCTTCTGTCTTCAGTTGAAGTCATTCAATATTCATATGACAAGCACAAAGAGCCGCTCATGCAGTTTTTCAATTTGTGTACATCATTAACCATCTTTTTCCCTTATCTGCAAAAGGCTCTTGCCTGGAAATCTTGCACGTGGTACCACTAAGAAAAACTAAAAATTCCTTGGGGAGAAGCGGTTGAGAGAGAGCCGAGTCAGATAAGTTCGTTCTTATGTTTGTAACTATCATCCAATCACCCTGTGATTGTCTAGCCATACATGGAGAATACTTGAGCGCAAGTGTATGATGACTTGCCGCTAGTTCATGTCAGGCTGATTACCCGTGACATGAATGCTCTTTATTTCCATCCAGACGACTGAGCAAGAAATATAGAACAAACATTGATACCATTCGTAAAGGCTTACAACCCGTATAATTTCTGAATATATTATGTTAGGTCTCTATTAATTGATTTCAACATTAAATCTGGCCTGATGCGAACTTTTTGTTCAAACCTGGTTGTATCGAGTGACACCTTGTTACATTTGTGCATGTCTCTGTGTTTCTATCACACTGTATAAAGCACTGTCTTTATTCTGACTCATTTGGGGATAGAAAAATGTGTATGTTTATATATCACTGGTAATTATACTTATTTTCATTTGGCATTTCAACCAATTATAGTTTTTTATGATTTCAGGGTGGAGCCAGCTTAAGGGGAGGCATTTGGCTAAGAATCTCAAATGGTTGCACAAACTCCACTGCATTTAAACCCCTGCTGTTTGCAAAATGTGTGAATTTGCATTAAGTTTCGGTAATTTGGCGATTTGTTCAAACTTGGCGTATCGTGTGTCTGTCCTGTCCGTCCGTCCGTCGGTTAACATTCACTTTTTGGGCTCTCAATGACAAGATGCTTCTCGTACAGATCATTTTGGATTACCTTGATACTCGTCCAGTTTTGTCATTGGACTATTGGTACCTACGGGTTGTTTCAGGGATTAAAGTTTCACATGTCTTAAAGGACATAATGTACTCTATGTGAAAATGTGCCAAAATCTCAAAATGCCTCTTCCTCTATAGGTCTGGTTGGAATACCATAGAACTCTGTCAGTGTTATCATGAATAGTGGGTTCCTAACCGGTGTCAATAATGAGTGCATTAACTTTTATGTAAACACAAAACTGAAAAACTATGGGCTTCTTCCTCCCCTATCGAGTAGGTTGGAATCTTTGATATTTGGTCAGTGTTGTTGAACACTGAGTGGTACGAATGAGGTGTTCTGTGTTTTAAAAACAAAAATGATGTTATACTTCCTGAGCAGAGGATCAAACTTTACATGACCATTTGACTTCAACAATGCATTCCATTGCTCCTGCTGGAAGCTGCTTCTTCTCTTCACACTGAGGCACTAGAATGACCTGTTTTTTAGGCAACTAAGGAGAAAGTTTTTGTGTTTTAATACATTGATACACCAAAGGATGTGCTAATTAGTACCCATATTCAATATCTTTTTTTTTATGGATTCTTGCGAGAACATAGATGACACCTATTTAAAGGCCCGCAAGGAGTGTCTACTTGAGTACTGCACCTTATGCACTGCAATCCTTCACCATGTACCCTGAATAATGCAATGCTTCTTTGGCGTACCTGTGTGGCGTCCTTCCCACACATACCGCAACTCGCAATTGCCTACCCCTCATTTGTCCCTGCTCCCATCCCTTGGGGCAGCATCCGCGAGTAGGCAGCAGGTACCATTTCTTTTGTTGTATGTCCTTGTATGACCGAACCGGGATTTACCCCATCTCCCGGGTGGAAGGCCACGCCTACTCCAATTGTGCAACCACTCTCTTGGCACAATTGGTAAGGTCAAAGGTCTTGAAAAAAGCAAATGCCCCTTATGAAAAAGGAAAAAATCTGCAAACCTCCTCCTCAGACTGGGTTTGGAATAATACGATACTTGGCCAGTTTTTGTCGTGGGTTTGTTCGGAGTCATGTGTAATGGCCATTAAGAGCCTGCATAAAAAAAAAAAACAAATCAATCTCTCCACAAATTAAATTGGATCACATGAGAACTGATCAGTGTATATCCTTGACCATACCATACCATTGTGTTCAATGGTATTATCTGGGGGTCTTCATTAAAATGGTTTGAATGCTTTTCCCTCATTCTCCAAATTTTTATGTAGGATTTTTGTAGCATTACTAGCGGGATGTTCAAGAATTGAGTTTTCTTCTCCCATCAAAAAATTATTTCCAATTACAATTAGCCAAAATTCTCAAATGTCCAAACACCTAGTCTTAATCCTTGGAGAGAATTGCCAACTTCCCCCATGTTGGTCCATACTAATTTGACTCACTTTTTTTTCCTTTGCTCGTTGAAAAAAAGTTGATGTCCCAGGCGGTTTTCCCCAGTTGCCAGTTTAAACCCTGGGTAGGTCTGTGCAGCAATATAATTTTGGGTCAGATCCCTAGTCCTATCCAGTCTTTAACTGGATATTAGTGGGACGGGTAGGATTTTCCCCTAATGAATTTATTGGCCTGCTGCAAGAATGTGGATGCAAATACACCATTTGTAGGAATCAGAGGACAATTCCTGCCTTACACACTATTTAATTGTTGCCCACCCCCACACCCACACCTTCT
>JAODTK010000070.1:0-42314 GCA_026419785.1 Sclerodactyla briareus | reverse complement strand
ATTTGGCCAGGGGGGCACTGATGCCCTTCCGAGACACTACCTCAAAAGTTTTAGGCAGGCAAGTCATTGCCCTTCTAGCATTCAAGGCGGGCAATCCAAATTTAGGGAACTGATGACCTACACAAACTCATGGAAACTAGACATGTGTGAGGCGGTTAATCCGCCCACGTGTATACCCACTTTTGAGCAATCATGGGAAAAGAAGTATCTAACACCCATAAAGGGACCCCCATTTGATCAGAAACAGACAAAATCATCCACCAAAGTTTTGTATGTCATCAATGGGTGTGATAGGACATGAATTCTGCGGATTTGACACATGAGGGCTTTGAAATGACTTCTTAACTTCGTGAGGAACAATGTAGCCCCCATGTAAGGCCCCACCTGACGTTCATTCAAATCTGACGAAGTTTGGAAAATCGCATAAATTTTGCAAGTTGACCTCCAATGACCGTGAAATGAACCCCACATTTTTCGGATTCAAACTATAGTTCGTTCCCACCAAGTTCGTTCAAATCTGACAAAGTTTGAAAAAATCGCATAAATTCACAAATTTGACCTTGGATGACCTGGAAATGGACTCCACATTTTTCGGGATCAGTTATAATCCCTACCCACCAAGTTCATATCAAAATCCGACTAAATTGGAAAATTTCGCGAAAATTATGCAAATTAGCGGCCCCAGCAGTGCAGCGGTGCCCACTCCGAACTCATCCGAGATATTCCATAGGGGGGACAAGTGTACAGTTTCAGATCAATCGGATAAAGAGTAGTGCGCTAACAGGAAAAAATCTTCCAATCATGGCAATTATGCAAATTTAGCGGACCCCGTTATGTGGCGACGCCTCACTTTCGAACTCATCCGAGATTTCACTCAAGGCGGACATGTGTGCCAAGTTCGGCTCAAACGGACCAAGTATTGGAGAGTTATTGCGCTAAAAAATCTTCCGACGGCGGATGCGGCGGCGGAGGACGGCGAAGCCAAAACCATAAATCCCCGAAGTGGGGAATATAAATCAGTCCTTAGTTATGGACTGAGGGTGCATGAATTTCACGGAAAGTTCATGAGCTAGAATATTTCATAACACAAATCATAGTGCGCCGGTAGTTTTCAGCTTACATTGACATCTTTGCCAACACAAATATAGCTGAGGACCTCAGGACTGACAGATACCCTGAGGAGTAGAGGACTGAAGGATTTCGCGAGCCGAACAACATAGCACGCAGTGTCAATTTAGGTCAGGTTTTGAGAGTAGACGAAAAAAGGCTACACATAAGTGGTTTCGCATAAAGCAAGTTATTAATTTTGTGTAGCAATTTTTTTTTTTTTTGTCTTACATGAAAAAGTAATGCAATTTTCTTTGCCTAACTCATGCACTACTAAAAGCTATAATTGGTTTGGTCATGAGACCGAAATACCCTGGTATCTGAGACTTTTTAAATCATACAGTACCGAAAAAGGTACCATAACCCACCGAAAGGCACATCTTTCATCGGCAATTTTTTGATCCAGATTTGAGGTGTTATATGTTAAAATTGTATTTTGCAGGAAAAAATGTATAAAAATCTAATAATTATTATCATTAATTCCAGAGAAGTAGGACTGTGCTGTTGAATTTACTAACCCCTTGTTACATGAGCCACAGTTCAGCCTAAAATCTAAAAATGTGCATGTGCTAGGATCGCGATCGACGTCAACATTATCTTTTGGACTATACACTAGGGTAGCGCGGTATACTGGTATCGGTATTAGTACCGGTACCTCGCAGCAACCATAGTACTCGCCAGCACCGCGGTCAAAATGGGGGGGGGGGGCAAACTTGTTCCTGTTACTATACGGCGGAAATTACCTGATAGGGCTACCAAATACGGTACTCAATGGAAATTAGCTGGGAGTACCAGTACGTATAAAGATACCGGTTATACGCAAACCCTATTGCATTACGCTGGTCGATAGACGAAGTACATTCGTGTGTGGGCCTCTCGCGGCAGCAACAAAAACAATACCCACGGCCGAATGATGGACTTACCTTGTACCTTGTAGATTCCACCTCGAAAACTTTCAACTAGGGATATAAACTGAAGTACACGATGGTGCGATGACATGGCTCCCGCCTAGGCCTACTTCACTTTAGTTGTTGGACCTGAAGTTAGGCTACGGTTTGTGTAGGTGTAGTTATTATCTAGACGGAAATTGGACGTTTTCGGCCGCTGCACTTCGGTCGAATACCATTTCAGACACGCACCAATACACGTGAAATGATTCGGCCAACCAACTTGGACGTTTTCGCAAAACAAATGTTAATACTAGGAAATTGGCCGTATGCACGGAGAAGGTTCAGTATTCAACGTAATATAATTTTGATTTTTTTGAGACTTGGCGTAGGAGTTTAATTTCAGTTTCGGAAGCGAACGTAATGGGATAATGGATATATTAATAGGAGAATTTGGCGCAAGTTAATGGTGTTGGGGCGAAGTAATGGAGCAAACGTCCTGTTTCTACTAATAACGTTGCAGGCTACAATTAATGTGAGAGATGCTATTATGTGTGCGAAGGAGATGATGATATGAGAATAAATTATAAATATAGCTAGTGATGAAAGCTTGGGTGCAGCGGCCAAATAAAAGCCATCATGAATTAGCATATTATTATTAACGTCTTAACATAGGACTAGAGCAAAAGCAGCCTGGGCCTAGACTGCTAGTGGACTACACACAGTCAATGTGGCTAAAACGAATGACTTTGAATAACAAAATACACAACAAATCAACTGGGTATGCATAGTTTTTATTACTTAACTTGCATAAACGTCACACATGTTCTTCCGTAAGGTAATATCAGGTGTGCAGGTGAGTACATAAACATGAAACAAATCTCCTAAAAAATAATGGTTGTTATTGGTTGTTCTACTGAGGTTTTGCAAGTTCCCATATACAACATTAACATGAAATATGAGCGGGCATTCCACAGTAACTGATGATACATTTTGGGCCCATGCTGCTAACAAAGTTTGTTCTACACACTGCCAGATGGGCTTGTTTAGTTTTAGTTTAGTTTTAGTTTAGTGGAAATAAGGGTCAGGAAGGACATAATCCTCATAAATGACCGGAGCCACAACAATCCAGGAAAGAAAAAATGAACCAAACACTCTAAAATTCGCCAGTGATTCCTGAAAAAAAAATCAAGGCTGTTCTGAACGCATTCCACACTTTAGAGAAAACATTTTCAGGAAGACAATTCCAATATTGACCTCCTCTGACGAGAAGAAATATTTCCGAAGTATGGAGGAAAGGCCATCGAGTCCATGGACAAATTTGAAAACCAGAATCAATTCACCTCGAATTAGCCTTAGCTCCATGGTGGTCCAGGGTAAGGGGTACATAATCATACAGGCAACATTTCAGGCATATATATATTGAACATTTTTATCTTGGCGGCAACCACATAGTAAACACCATGATAACAAGGTATTTGAAGAGACAAAAACCCACAAAATCTCAGAAAAGGTCAAAGTATGAACATTTATTGGATTTTAAATTTTCATATTTTAGCTCTACAAGTAACACAAAAAGTAACCTGTAAAACATGTCATCATGCTTCATATTTGACACTTGCTGCGGTTTGTGAGAGATATACACCTCAAATTCATTTATCACATGAAATGGACTTTATTTGTGAGAGGACGAATTATTCAAACGTGTATCAAAATGGTTGTCACGTACAAATATTGTCCGTTCAAACGTTTTCAAAATTGAGAATCCTCCATAAATTGGGACATGTAAGTCACACTGGTATTGTGCTGTGTGCTACATACTACTCAGGACCCTATTACTTCCAGGAAAGGTATCTACTTCTAAGTCAAATTAGTTTGAAATGTATATCCAGAGTTGTGCAAGTACAACATGTGAGGTCCGATGTGGAAAACATGAGATAATACCCAATATATGGAAGCCCGATTATATTCAGCAGTAGAATGTTGTTTTGAAATATCCCACACTATGAATTGTGACCATGAGCGACTTTACAGATGTTTTCTCGTATTTGTCAACTGTTATGTTTGAAATCTGGTCAGATGGTCGTCAATGTTTGAAAGAACAATGAAACTGAAATTATTGAGAAAAGTCGTATTTTCGGATAAATGTGCAACACAAATTGATCTTTAAATAGAAATTTCTCCTCAAAGCGTCATTATTTCCTCTAAAAAGCCCATTATGAGAGAACAAAATAAGGTCGTGGTGTCCGTCCATGTTACAAACGCAACACCTCAAACATGTAAAATGCCTTTTATACATGATGGTGTCAGGACGGGCACTTCATGAGTGGGATGTCAATTTGATTTGTTAATCACTTCATTTATGTTTTATCTAGGAGGTTGACTAGAAAGTAGTAATAAGTTGTGTTCAATGCTCTCTGTTCGTCCCGTTGTAGTAACTCAGACCATTTTTTAGCTGGTCATAGTTACAAAAGCGGTTGAAATATTGTCTCGCTATTATACATTTTGACATTTCGTAGATACTGTGCATCAGTAACTAGCAGAAGACATCTAGTGTGTCAAATTTGACCCATATGTTACCCAAATGTACCCCATACTATTGATAAGCCCAGATATAACTCTAGCTTGTTTTTTGTAGGGGTAAGATATCAGGGCTCGCATAGCTGGTATAGCATAGCAGTTTGCTAGTCATGAGGGCAAATTGCTATGCAAAATAATCAATGCATAGCAAAATTGAAGGCAACTCTACGAAGAAGTTTGTAAGAATGGCATAGTACTGTAGAAATTGATGTACGAGACATCTGCTGCCCGTATGCAAATAAAATGTTGATGCGAGGCCCTGTATAAGGTGCTTTTACTAGGCACCCGCGGAATATGCGACAAAGACTATTTTGCGCTCTTGTTATTATATGGAGTCTATTAATTCGGCACGCCGATACGGAATGTGCGATTTTTTTGTGCAGGTCGCGACAAAAATGAATTGTCGGGACAATTCAAATCGGGTGACGCGCGCGACAGCTCGCGATTTAGGACCGATTATGGGCGCCGAATGGGACACGTATCATGAGAATTTCGCATATCGTGTCACATCCATCGTGCAATTCCCTTTATTTCGCTGTATTAAATAGGCCTACATTGCATTGCATTATTCTAACGTGCCAATGTTCGAATAGACGCATGATGGATGTTAGAGCGTTTATACACCGGATCGGTGAGAATTCTCCCCAAGGTCTCGGGAATCTTTTGCAATCGGGTTGGATATCTCACTAAATCCTGGACTGTTGGAGTGAAATTAGGGACAATTCTAGAAATGAGAGTGAAATATTGACTATTTCTCAGAGTGATTAAGTAATTATCTCTCGGGGAATCGACCGCACCAGGGAATGTATAGTTCTACCCTGTTCTGACCCACCAGGAGGGAAATAACCAAAACTACTGAACAACGTCATCAGGAAATGTCATGCCATGTCTATTACAACCCATGTTACTCATGCATTGCTCCGTAAAAGCAAAGAGTGAATTTCACACGCAATGAAGTATAGTACCTCCCAAAGTTCCTATATAAAATGAATCTCATTCCCCTCCCCGCGTCCCGCTCCCATCGCATGTTCATGTTGCGGGCGATTCTCGCACATCCAAGACTGCGCTCACATTGTCCTCAGAACGCAGTCGAGCGGAGTGAACAAGGATACCATTGTTGGCCAACCCAACAAACCCTATTGAGCATAATGAATAGAATTAGCCCACGCAATAGCACTCACGTAATCCGGCTGTTAGTATCCTTCATTAGTGAGCAATCGGAGAGTCCAGCCATATAAGCTGAAGATTTGAAGACTTTGTGTGAGTGAATCGGACCCCTTAAGAGCTCCGGCATAAGCCGGGCGATGTGAGTAAAAAAGTAGTTTTTAACTGGGGGCTAACAAATCGCCCGCTTAATATTTTGTTCTGTTGCGATGTTTTTTTCCCTCCTAAGTGACATCCATCGCCACTGCAAAAAAAAAAACAATAGTTCCCTGCTACTAATCGCCAAAAGAACACCTAAACTATTGTTTTGTCCAGTTTGATAAAAAATAAAAATGAACATCGTGAAAGTCCCTCCGAAATTGTCAAGAACCAGGGCACAGTCGGTTGGTTGTTCGTTGCCATACCGTACCCATCGTGGACAGAACCGGGCTTTGTGCAATTTAAACACGCATTGAAAGATTGAAAAGAGCACGGCACTTGTGATTCTTCTCTTCTATTCCCTGTATTTAGAAGGCGAATGTATTGCCCATGAAAAATTCCTTGGTTCACAATTTACAAGCAGCGAATATATTGACAATGCCAAATATTGTCGAAAATGCATCCATGTACTGAATAAACGATTGTCTGTGGGAATCGCTTTCAACATTGCCCTGTACATTGGGCGGCTACTGCATGCCGTGCATGTATGTGAGTATGTATAGAGGTAGCTTCCATAGTAGATACCGGGTTCGGTACAGCATATGTATCAATCTGTCGTTCATATTAACCTTAATTGTTGAACTTGCACTCCGAGAAAGAGTCGCTATTCACACTCTGAATTTTCAGAGTTGGTTCAATTTCACTCCAAGGGGATTTAGAGAGTGAATAATAAATATTTGTATTTGTTTCATTGTCAACTCTGTTCTTTACCATATCATCTGTACTATCCCCAACCCTCTGGTTTTTCAACACAAATCTCTGTGTCCCAGTAATAATCTAATACTTGTGGTTCCTGTTGTGACTTTTGTTCTTTACGATGTCATGTTGTCGTATCAGAGGGAATAAAAGAGAACAATTTTGTTCCCCCTTCCCCATTCTCCACACCCCTAGGAGGCAACATCCCCCCTTAAATAGAGGCGGCGCGTTTCCCCAGTCCGAGCACGCCTTACCAGCTATCGCTGCAAACGTACGATGCCGTGTAGCCAGGGTAGTAAATAATTGTGGCAGCTTGGCGACTTTCACGTCCGTCGACGCTCACGGTGCCCGACATAAAGCATTCCGGTTCATGAATCGCAGCTGGGTTTTTTTCTGACACATGTCTGGGGCGGGACAAAACGACAGAACCCTTCCCAGGTGGCTCTATTAAAACAGTCAAGCATTGAAGGACTACAGCTGCGTGACATTTGTTCGTTATCTCCTCAAGACTTTCTCTCGCAACGAACACCTGCCTAAACTTGGTGACTAATTGGTCGTAACAGGCCTAATTATATACTTCGCCATGAGGGAAGTCCTGTCGAAGGAGGGGGGGGCCAGGTGTGTGCGTGAATAAACTAAACAGGGGGTAACCATTGTGAGATCTAGTATTGCATGCATGTTCTGTGACTTGTGTCTGCTTGTTATTTTCTGTTGCAATCATCATGTATGTTCCAATTATATATAGTCATACTGCAAGATTTTATTATAATGGCCTTATGACAAATTACTCGATTCTTCATTCTCATTCTAGTGCTTTATATTGTTGAAATACTTGTCCCCTTATGTTTTAACATTTATATGCCTTGTAATGTAGTTCTGTACGACCTGAAAAGCCCGCATATTATGTCTACAAGGGCACATGCTAGCATGTTGAAAGCTGAGGAGGGGGGTGACAAGCAGTTGGGGTGTGTGGGCATGAGAATATGTTATGCTTGGCGATCTTCACAAAAGTAGGGGGTGCGCACCATTGCTTCCAAATAATTTACATGTAATGTATATTGTAGTACTTGGTACGCCAAACAGTATTTTCTTTCTTTTTCTCTATTCCACAAATCCGTTCAATTTCAGAGCTAGCTACTGTAGAGGTTTTTCATGAAAATAATCCTTGTTCCAAATATTTGTGGGTTACATAAGGGAGCGGGTACTCCTGACACATGGGATGACTGATGGGCCGGCTGGGTCAGCTTATAGTAGCGATATAAAACAGGAGAACATTGAAAGGGGTTAAGATTGTGGGAAATCTATGTATCCAGAAATCGAATGCTATTTTTAGTACAGACGTTGTGCTGTTCTAGTTTTGGCACTCTGTTATTAACGAAAGGTTTGTATATTTTCTTGTTTCACTAACGATCAATAGAATTCAACTCAGTCCTCCCAAGGTTTCAGTAAGCAGGTGAGTAAGCAGAGGTACCAAGTAGAGACCTGCATTCTTTTTAATAAACATCCCCTTCTCCAGGCAATAATCATATTTGTTGGGTAGCAATATGCACGTTCTCTGAAATGTCCTCATTCCATACCCCATGTCTAAGAAATCACGACCACTCAGTTCTACCAAACTTATCGCGAAAGACGGAGCGAGAGTTAGGCAAGTCGGTTGCTCTTCTTTCTATCTTCCATGCCACGTAGGCCTACTGCACCTACTAAATTTATGCCTTTGCACGAGAAGATCACACAATGGCTACAGTTACCTGGAAAGCTAGGGCCACAATCACTTATCTACGGCCACGTGGCGAATCGTGAACAATGTGTTCTATCTGAGCCAAGTTAGCAAATCGCAAGATCCGATGTTTTCGCACTGGCGGATGCTCTGTATGAATAATGAGTGCGCTACTATGAATCATGGAGTTGGGACGTCTAACGAGAATAGAACATCCCCATTGGTCAATTGACGCTCGCCCACGTGCTCGGCTGGAAAGGGATTGTTTGACTAAACAAAATTTGTTTTACCTTGAGCGATTCTGATATGTGTTTTGCCGGATGTACGTAATGCAGCTCGAATAGAATGGCATATATATCCTGCTGATGCCGTCATAATAAACGCTGTATCCTGTAGTTAGCAGTCAGATTTGTTGTTGATCGGGTTGAATGAGGGTCGAATAAGGGGTTTGTGGTAGAAGGGGGTTGCAGCATAGCTCAACCACCCTCTCAAAGTGGGGCGGGATATGGCCACATTTCAAAATTTTACTGTGTGAAAATGTAACGCAATGGAAGCATTGTTAAAAATTCGGAGGGGGCAGTCCCCCCGTCCCCCGCACATGTGACTTGCCCTAGGGTCCCTTTTCCAAACATTAAACTGTGTATTATTCTTGATACATTGTGCTTGTGTATGTGGTTTCAATATTAATGTGAGATCATTACCTTTTTTGCATGACCCATTGCCTACGTAGCTTTTCCTTGAAACGATGCAAGATTTTTTCGGCATCCCGGCCGGTAGCAGCGTCGTAGAAGCGGGGGGGGGGGGGGGGGGGGGGGGGGGGGGGGGGGGCGTCCTGATTTTTCCAGGTTTGTCTCTCGCCGGTATAACTTTGTCGCGATATGCCTTTCTGCATATGGCTGCATATAACCCTGCCCTCTCCTCCATGTATTCCACTGGTACCTATGAAAGTCAGGGATATGATTCCTGCCAGCCGTTCAATAGTTCATACTACACACGAACCCGCAACCATTCTGCCAAAAAACTTTCACTCGGCTCCTTCACCGGCTAGGCAACAAACTGTTTGCTGCACAGCAGCTGATCAGCGCCCACATCTGAAATGACTTTGATTCGCTGTGGACTGGGGTTGGGCGTGATCTATCCGGGCTTGCGTAATAATATACACTGCCACGTGTTCAGGCGGAATAATTCAGCTTATATTCGGACTACCTGTTTCCCCCCCAATTCAGTCCCGGTCGCCTTTCGGGAATCGCTAGCGTTGTTCCGTGCGCGGCGCTGCTGTCGGTATAGCTAACCCGTTGAATTTGTGGATTGGATGCAAATAGGGTCTCGCGGCAGTGATTGAAACTTCCCTTCGACAACTTTTTTTCATTTACACAAATCAACATGGCATGTGATACACAATGATATAATATGATAGAAAGCACATTTGTTTCTGCCTCATGAAAATCTCATTTGCATTCACTGGAGTCTCCTTTAGTTCTCAATTAATTAGCGTTGAACACATTGCAAACACATAATAACTGTCATTATTGCATATAGGACCCCTACACATTTGTTCACTACAAGCGGTAACAAATTCCAAGGCTCTGAAAGATTTTAGGCTGAGCATGGTTGTAAGTGCCAAAAACTCGATATGTTAGAGAAATATCCATGCTCTCTAACGCAACGGGGCTTGTCAATCGCATGGGCTTATTGCCCTTACTATTTGTTTCTTCTTCTCTCCCTTCTCAGAAAAAGGAAGACACCCCTCTTCCATCACTAGTGGGTCTGAATTAAAAAGACTGGCTTTTGCCAATGCCAACCATGTGTAACGCAGTAGCACTTTATGGAAGAAGCTCAGCCTGGCTCAGCTTGGAAGTTTCTATCATTAGCAGTGTGTGTAAATCTTGGATTTACTGTATACAAACAATAAATACAACTGTGATTTTCCAAGCAGTATAGGAACATCAGTTCGACAGCTTTGCTACCTTGATTGACAGTAGGCTGGAATTGATTCTCTTGATTGTTAGTAGTAAACGAGAAGATTAACCCACCTTTTTATTAATACAACAACGCAAAAAAATAGAACCAGCTAGCTCTAGTGACGGCCCAGTGTTTTTTCGGAATTGCCTGACTACACAACAACAATTTTTTTCAGGACATTCATCCTCCCCCCCCCACCCCCCCCCACAAAAAAACTTTGAACTTACACCTGGCATCAGGATCCCTCATCTATTGGCAGCAATATGTAGAATAATAGAATGCTACATATTGTTTGTAACTGCAAGACAAGTGGGGGAAGGTGGAAGCAGAAATGACCGAAATGTGTTTAAATATATATTTTCTGTTTACAAAAGCATGTATAATGTTTAATGATCCAAGAATAACAATCTACCATGATACTTTTTTTTGTGTTTTTTGAACAAGCCCCCGCGCCCGTTCACAATAAAAGCCTTCCATGAACGTTATTCAACACAACAACTCAAACTCCTTTGAATACTGAATAATTTCCTCATTACCCGTTTTTGTTCTGTGGACACATTCACATTTCACTGCCAAGTTTAATAACAGCCGCTGTGTGCAATGATTGTCCCTGGATACCCAGACCTGTCAACTGGTGAGATTCCCCATATCAGGCGTCAGTCAGTGTTAGGTCGACCCGCCAAGGCAGTAAACATTGGCCGAAATAAATAGTCCCTGATAACCCTTGCGCTGTGTACTGGCGAGGGTGATTCTCACAATTCATTGTAGCTACGTTGCGGCTATAGTATCACTGAACGAAATAATAACCTAACCACCCGTTGGCTGTTTTACTTTATTTTATTTAAGTGTGCATTGTCTCCTATTGTTCCGCACCCTCTATTGCCGCTATAATCGGCGCGCCTTGAACGTTAAGATTACTGATGCGGACCATGCAAATCACACACGTATAAAAGTGGTTGGGACACTCAATATCTTTATCGTGGTCAAGGTGTTCCAGGCGATCATGTTTTAACCGCGACACCGAAAATATAAGGTTGTGTGTTACTGACTAGTTTGAACTGTCCGAATCAATTCGCCTCGCTAGGTATCCTTTTGAACCGCATGCCGTACGTTAAAAATCATTGATCCTTGAAGCTGCCTGTTTACTACTCTTTTCGAAGAATCAAAGCCTAACTGGCCGGCTGATAATTCAGCGGGTCCGATCGATAATGCCATCGCCAACTATTGTTATCGTAAGCCCTTGCTCATTTAACCTTTTATTGTGTCGGCCTGCTGGTCGTTGGGCCCGTGCCGTAGTTGTTCTGATTGAAACCGTGAGAGCACTCTAATAGAATAGCGCATTTCTGTAGTGAGGGTATTGATGATCGGCTGGAAAATGCAATTAGAATGCATTCTTTACGCTGCCACGCGCTCTAATTTTATATAATACTTTGGGCGGTACTGTAGTCACTCTCAGCAAACCTCGAATGTAGAGTGGAAATTCACTCTAATAGAGTGACGTATCACTCTATAATGGGCGAGTCCGTACCGGCTCTCTAATGGAACATTGGAGTTGTCTTCCCTCACCTACTTCGATTCCACTCTAGAAGAGGAAGTATGCTTCATATGGGCGACGATTTTCTACAATGGAGTGAATGGAGTGATGATCACACCCGCCACACTCATGGGAGTGACATTCACTATGTTGTTTTGGGTTTGTCCGCCCATTTCGTGGAACTTCTCGAAGGGGACATACAGGTCCATACCTATGGCCCATAGCCACAGTCGTTGTCGTTAATTGGGTGGAACTGCGTCTCTGCGTCTCCTCTGTTTTTCTTCTTCAATGAGGGGTATATCCTGTGCAATCATGAACTTCTTGCACGAAAGTGACGTGCTTTGCGAGCGCCATTTTTCTTCCTTCTTCTTCTTCTCCCGGTTTCGCCTAAATAGCGCTGAATACCCGCTCATCTAGTTCTGTGTTCTAATTCTAGTTCGAATTTTATATCGCCAGTCGCGATTCGCGTGCGTAGTAAATACCCACGCGACACGCAACACGATTCCTATTTTCGCCAGGCGATCGCCGTATTTGCCTACCGCGCATTCGCGTGCTATAAGCACTCAGATATACTGAGACCTGCCCACCGTCCTGCAAAATTTGTGACTAACAAGACCACAACCATTATCACTCGGACCGAGTTAGGCCTATCATTAAAAAATGAAAATTTAACTACAAATTTTTTTTGCTATATATTGTGATATGCATTTCATATGTAAAACAAAAGAACACATAGAAATTTCTGTAAAAAAAAAAAAAAAAACCCCCCGGTAACTGAACATTTACATACACACACTCAAAACTGGCAGTTTTCCACAATGAAGTTCAGTAATCTGAGTTACAATTTGTCCAAAGAAAACTATCTGAAAGGAAGACATATACAATCTAAAAACTATTCTCCAACAACAATTTCAGATTTAAATATCATCATTTTAAACAAAATATACCATTGAAGTCGCCATTCAACTGCAAACCCCTGAACTTGGAAATCATTCTGAAATTCTGTAACCGACGTTAAGTAACTGGATTTACTCACCTAACTGCTTTTGTAACAAGCGCAAGTCGAAATGTCTTGATAGCCGCGGATTGCAAAATTCCTTTGGCGAATACACTGGCTGTTATTCGCCAATCCACATTTGTTTGTTTGGTTACATTGACCTCATATGTCATAACCTTGGAATGGCTTGGAACATATCTACCACATTAACCTAATTTTTGCTATCAGTGCCAGCCACAAAGTACTCAACTAAGCCATTTCTAGGCCTGTATCTTAGTACATATAGCTTACCCCACGCACTCAACATGGGAAGAGGTAAGGAGGTTACGATGAGTGGTCACCAGCCGCCAACCAACTCAGGCAAGATGTGTTGAGAATACAACCTCCGGACCATCGTTTTCTGTCTAAACCCGGCTGCCTGGACCTTGACCTTCTGACCGATAGGCGGCAGCACCGACGAGACCGTCCAACCACGGAAGGCGCTTGGGGCGAGAAGTGAGATGGGGGGTCCGCAGATATAGATTGAGCCCACCCCCCCCCCCCCCCCATGCGGATAGATACCGAAACACACACCCACACAGGGTGTGGTGGACCGAAAGAACATAGATGGGGCGGGAGGAGAAGAAACGGGAATGCGCTAAGTCCTAAATCGGAAGTAAGACAGGTGGGATTGGGGTTAATAATTGGATTGGAATAAAATCTAATCACACAGTGAAACATAAATTCAACTCAGCCTAACCGGTGGCATGCTCCATCCACCCACCAAAGTTTCAACTGATTGCATGTATGGTTCAGAAGGTTACGAAGGAGAATTTTGGGGTAGTTAATTGGATTTAATTTAAAAATTTCATCACACTATGCGAACAAAAATGGAACTCAGCCTAGCCAGTGGCATGCTTCATCCACCCACCAAGTTTCAACCTGATAGCCTTACTTCAGAAGGTACAAAGACGTGACGAACAGAACGGTACGAACGAAAACTAACGGAAACGAACGGACGGAGAGAGAGACATTTGATGACTTGTTAGAGCTGTTTATCCGCAGCTAAAAATTAGTATGATGCAGGGAAAAAGAACCCTACAAATATTGCCAAGTGTATGACATACAACAGGCATTATAGACGGTAATAGGAGAATAATTAAAACCCCATGTATAATTAACACAATACACACAGGGTGCATTGCAATTTCAGTGGTCAGTTTGTCACATATTGCTGATCTGTTTGTTAGATTAGGAAGCTCAACTGTAATAGTTATCAGTGATCAACTAGGGATTAGAAATTATGGGTTGGGGAGGAGGGGGTGGGGGGTTAACTGAACCAATTAGCGAGAAGATGCTGCGGTATATCCTAGTGGTCAATAATGACATCTCTTTGCCGAAATGATGTGCTTTGGCGGCGTCCATGGTTTTCTCTTCTCCGTTTGGCGCCGAAATAGAGCTAATAGTCCGCTCATCTAGTTTCTGTGTTGTCCCCGCGAAATTTTATTTCGCCGAGTCCTCGATTCTCGTGCCTAGTACATACCCCGCGACACTCAACACGTGATCCTCTTCTTCGCCAGGCGATTCGCGTATTTGCCTACCGCGCATTCGCTTGGCCAGTAAAAGCAGCTCAAGATATACTGAGACCGCACCTGTCTGAAATTGGGAACCTAACCAAATAACCCCACCATTTATCGCTCGTACTGACTTTAGGCTACCTGACAAACAGAAAAGTTAATTGACATATATTTTGCTAGATATTGTTGATTCATTTCAGAGGTAATAAAACGAACACAATAGAATTTCTGTAAAAACACGTTAACTGGAATTTACAACAACACCAAAAACTGGCATTTTCACAACTGAAGTTCAGTAATCTGAGTTACAATTTGGCCAAAGAAATTACTTAAAGGAAAGACATAAAATCTAAAACTATCCCAACAAACATTTCAGATTAAATAGTCATCCATTTTTAAAGCAAATATACCATTGCAATAACTCGCCATTCAACGTGCAAAACACCCTGAACATTGGTAATATTCTGAAATTTCTGTACCGCGTTACAGTAATATTGTTACTCCACCCTATGATGTTTACAAGCGCAGTCGAAATGTCTTGATAGCTGCGGACAGCAAATTCCTGTGGCGATACACTTCATTCTCGCCATCCACTTTCGTTGTTTGTTCAATTGCCTTCAATATTTCCTAATACCCTTGGAATTGGCTTGGAACTTGTCTAACCACTGGCCTATTTTTGGCTATCATTTCCCAGCACAAATTACTCACTATCATTCCAGGGCCTGTATATTAGCTACATTAGCCTACCCAACAGAACTAACATGGGAAAACAACTCTCTTTTTCTGGTCACCCCAACAATCGAGAGCAATGTGTTGAGAGACAAATCCTGGACACTCGGTTTTATTGCAACCAGGCTGCATACCTGGACCTTCTGAACAGATAGGTCACAACTGCTTTGCAGAGGGATGGAGTAATGGTACAAACTTCTCCTGACACTGTGGCGATAGCAGCTCAATGGCAGTTGGAAAATTGGGGTATAATTGGATTGAATAAACTCTAATCACACTATGCAAACATAAATTCAACTCAGCCTAGTCAGTGCATGCTCCATCCATCCCCCCACCAAGTTTCAATCAACCTGATTGCATGTATGGTTTAAAAGTTACGAATGGAGACTTATTTGGGGTGTTTAATTGGATTTAATTAAAAGTTTCATCATCACACTTAGGCGAACAAAATTTAACTACTCAGCCTAGCAGTGGCATCTTCATCCACCCACCAGTTTCTCACCTGATCGCATTTATTACAGTTCAAAGTTTACAATGACGTGACGAACAGAACGGACGAACGAATGAACTAACGGATGAACGAACAGACGGAGAAGCATTGATGACTTGTAGATCTGCTATCCCGCAGCTAAAAATTAGATGGCAGTGAAAAAGAAACCTACAAATATTGGCCAAGTTTATGCATAGCAACCAGCAACTTATATCTGTACTGGAGATAATAAACCCCAATGTAGATCTCATTAACACATACACCAGGTCGCATTGCAATTTCGTTGTCCAAATTGCTGTAATCCCCTTGTTGTTAGATTAGGAGCTCAACTGTAGTGGCCATCAGTTGATCAACTAGATAATACATTGCTGGGGTTGGGAGGGAGGGGGATGGGGGTTCAACTTAACCACTTAGCTGAAGAAGAATGCTTCGTGAAAAAGCCAGGGAATCAAACTGGGCGTAATGACTGTAATAAAAACCATCACACATGGCAACCAGGCGAGACACTACTGGCGATCGCCTTGTAATGAATTTAAAAACAATGGTACACCATGTCCTCCCACAAGCTTCAATAGGTTTTCTTTAACGTTACATGTAGTGGTTCCTGGGTAGTGGGCTATTAGGGGTGTTTGGGAAGTTTCGGCTCAGGGCCCATTTGGGACCTAGTGCCCATTCAGCTTTGTATCTCCAGACCAATTTCGTTGCACCGTGCTGATGTTCATCATCATGAATGTCTAAGAGCCTATATTCCGGGTGATCAGGGATTCAGGACCCACGCCCAGTGTGGGCCTTTGTGGCCCTCCAGTGGAATTACAAGAGTGCTTCTTGTGCTTCTTCTCCTCGTACGATTCTTGTTCACATAATACTAATTGATGTTATATCAACAAGACTTACCTGGGTTTGTGGGATCTACTACAACGGATACTCACCCAATACACCTTATGGAAGGGCCCTTCTCTCCGACTGCCACGGCTACTAATCGGGCATTTCACCACCAAAACTGGCACCCCTCTCTCCCAACTTTTCAGACTAGCATTCAGAGCGGATGTTAAAAATGCAAAAGTAATGACGTGTCGGGGACTCGGGTAGAAGCCCCTAAACGCTCTGAGATTGAGAGTCCAGGGGAGGAGTGGGATGGAGCCAGCATGCTTAAGTACCCATCGCTAGAGGTTCACAACCCAGGTAGTCCTTGTTGAATCTCTACACTCCTCCCACTTACCAATACACCGTATGAAGGACGCCCTGACTCCCCAGGGTTCCCGCGTGGGCCTGGGACCTCACGTCGAGGAGGGTTGAGGGATGCTGTAGCAAAGTTTCCCCAGTTGCCACACCCACTATGTTTTTGGTTAGTGTAAAGCAGGGGCCAATTTTAGTAACTTAATGGGGATTGGTAGAAAACTTGTGGGCCAAACTTTTTGCTTGTGGACAAAATAACTTTGACTCATTGGATGGATTGACTCATACTTGGTATGTGGGCTCCCATGAAATTGAATTTCCAGTTTTATGTTGTGTTCTAATGTATTTTTTTTTTTTCAGGGTCAGCTCTCCCCAAGCAAGCTGTTCGCAGTATTTCCTTCGACCTACAGGACCCTGATTATGAGACCACATGCCCTGATACAACAGCAGATTCTCTAAACAACCTTCCCTAAGCTGGGAGAGGGCCCCCCTCACAGGTAGTACTGACCTATGGACCCTGATTATGTACCCACATGACTCTATACACACATATTCTCCACAAACGCCTTCCCTACTGGAGAGGGCGCACCCTCACAGTTAGTGAACGCCTATACGACCCTGATTAGAAACAATCAGCCCTATCACAGCAGATTCTCCACAAACTCCTTCGCCTAGCTGAGAGGGGCACACCTCACAGGTTAGTACTGACCTATAGGACCCTGATTATTAAACAAAATCATGGCCCTGATTAACAGCAGATTCTCTACAACAACCTTCCCTCGCTGGGAGAGGGCACAACAACCCGCCCAGATTAGTACTGACCTATGGGACCCCTGATTATGAAACAATCATGGCCCTGATACACACAGCTTCTTCACAACTTCCTTCCCTGCGGAAGAGGGCACACCCTCACAGATTAGTGCTGCCTATAGGACCCTGATTATGTAGCCCATCATGACCTCTGAAACCATCATATTCGCTAACGAACTCTCCCTAGCTGGGGGAGGGCAACGATCCTCACGGTTAGTACTGACCTATAGATCCCCTGGGGATTATGAAACAATTCATCCCTAATACCAGCAGACTCTCTACAAACTCCTTCCCTAGATGGGAGAGGGCACACCCTCATAGTTTAGTACTGGACTGTAGGACCCTGATTATGAAACAATCATGGCCCTGGATACACAACAGATGCTCTACAAACACCTCTCCAGCTGAAGAGGTACACTCCACGGTTAGTGCTGACCTATAGGACCCTGATTATGTAGGCCCGACATGACTCTGATTACACCGCAAACCTCTACAACTCCTCCCTAGCTGAGAGAGGGCACCCCTCACAGTTGTACTGCCGTAGGAATCTTGGATTATGGGACCCACAGGCCCGCAATACTACCACACTTTCCCTGGGGATGTATAAAACAATACCTGGGTATTATAACATGATAATCGTATGTATTTACCTAGTGGCCACTCTTGTGTTGTGTTATATGTGCGTGCGGGTGGTGTGTGCACTTAATTTTGGAATTTGTTTAAAACATGATTTCTCAAAAAATTTGATGCATATCTGGCTGACCACATTTTCGGCACCACATGTCAGCCACCCTAGTTGGTCGTTTCGGCAAACCACGCAAGACGGCCAACCAACCTGGACCTCCTTTCGTCGGGCAACCACTTTCATTTCTAGGGATATTGGGACAACCACCGCATAATCAAAGTATATAATTGTGATAATCTTGACATATACTTTGCGTGAGCTTGATCAGTGTTGGATCGGACTATTGAAGGGGTATATAATTGTGATATTACTAAGAGACTTGGCTTGAGTTTAAATTAGTGTTTGGTGAATTAATGGGGTGAACTGTCCTTCTTTGTCTAGCCTGAATGAAATTTCCGGAAGAACTTGTAGTCACTATGGCGTGTATGCGTGTGTGTGATGTCACACTTTCTTGTTAGGCAGGATTTATCACAAAAACCATGATCCGAATGATGACAAAAAATTGTGAGCACCGGGGTTTTGGAGTAACACTTCTTATTATATTTCGGCAGTCAAGACATTGATTAAGTTGGGTAATTAGCTATTTCATGTAATTTATAGTTGTTGACGGCTTGTTAGCAGGTTTATGCAAGAACCGTATTTGCTACAATGATGTAGTTTGGCATATGTAGGACCTGGATGACAAGGTAGATGAACTATTAGATTTTCAGCCTGAATATGCTAATTAAGTGTCTAATTTGCATAATTTGTGCAATTTTCAAGAGTGTCGATTTCCACGAAGCTTAGTTGGTGTGGTCTACCATGGTTCCGAAAATGAAAGATGAAGTTAGGGTCATTGGAGGTCATTTAATTGTCTAATAATTTGCATATTTTATGCAATTTTTTGAAATTTGTTGAACTTGGTAGATGTTATCCCCTTGATTCAGATTATTTGAAGGTACATCTGGGGTATTAGAGGTTCATTGTATACATGTGGCCTAATTTGCATAATTCTTCCAATTTCCAACTTAGTCAGATTCCCCAAACTCGTAGGTATGGTCATTAACATTTTCTTGATCTGATGTGGTTGATGTTCGTGAATTTGAATTCCATCATATAATAGCTTCTGTTCATAAGCCTGAGGAATGATAAACCATAGCTCCTGTGACAATTTTGCTCTTTATAAGCTCTCCGTATGTTCCTATTTGCTTAATTTTCTTCCACTTTCCCACTTAGTACAATATCTCCAGAACTCAGTAGGTATGGTTCCGTTAACATTTCCTCCGAATCTAATGTTTTTGATGTTAATGAATTTGATTGAATTCCATCATAATGATAACTTTGTTAGAAAAAAGCACTTAGGAACCATAGCTTCCTGTACAATTGTTGCCTGGCTGTTATAAGCTTCCTCGTATTGCCCTACTTTTGCTTAATTTATTCCAATTTCCACTTAGTAAAGAATAATCGCCAACACTCCGTAGTATGGTCCGTTAACATTTCCTGAATCTAATGTTTTTGATGTTATGAATTTGATTGAATTCCATCAATATGATAATTCCTTTTTAAATAAAGCACAAGGAACCATAGCTCCTGTGACAATTGTGCTGTTATAAGCTGCCCACAAGCAAACTCTCTCTTTACCCAACCAATTTGAAAATACTCTAAACCTTTTTTCTTCCTCTTCTTGTCGAGGACTGGGGAACAAATGTGGAGGTTTTCTAAGTTATATTTTGGTACAATCCTTGACTGCTTCGTGGGATCAGTTTTGGTTTAGTGGTTGTGGGAGGGGGGAGGAGTGTGTTTTCTCCTGGGTGGGGGGGGGGGGGTGGCATGTCCCTAAGGCTCTTGGAAATAGAAGGGATGATATGAGGAAATGATTTGAAATGCCAAGAAGCCTGCACTGCAATGGATTAGACCTTTCAAGTTGGATTTGGTCATGAGAATGAGTTGACTGAGTGATAGACTTTAATTCAAATTTAATTGGGTCTGGTATGGAGAGAAGAGTGGGGGGTGGGCATTCAAGTAGAAAAAACAATTAAGGACCTTGTAATAAGAGTCAAAAACTTATTGGTCCATTATTTAGGACTTTTTTGTGTTATATGTGAATATGTGATTGCTTCTTTGACATGACATGGTCTGCATGAACTAGTTGGTTGTGCTAATATTGTAGTGTAGTGAAATGATAGAAGCCCCACAGAGCGCGCAACCAGGCGAGAACACTTTTTGGCGATCGCCTTTTTTTTTGAACCCATGATTTTCAGACTATACAACATTTCATGTTTAATTCAATATCATTCATCAATATCGAGCATGTCAATTATTTTACTCCCATGTTACCTTGCCCACATTGTGAGATCAACACCTCCAGGCAACGAAATCCATAGAGCCCGAGAAGGGTTTTAGGATGATCTCAAAGTTTGAGACAAACTGAAACTGTCTGTAATCCTTAGTAGACGGCTGAAATGCCCGACGCTGCCAAGGTACAATGTCCTTGAAATTCCTGATTACTGCTGGGGGCCGATCATTACCTGAGGTGAGAGGTGCTTGGGGATCAATTGGTGGAGTTGGGAGGAAAGTACAGTGGCTGTATAGGGTTAACACATCCCCTGCACTCAGCATGTCCCTGTACCTCATGGTTACACCCTCTCTGTGCTAAGGGAAGGCTAAAAAAGAAATCTAACCGCCCGGCGCCGCGCAGCGCATTATGCTCCCTGCACAACACCGTCACCGTCTGTGCAACACCGATCGCCGAGGATAGCAAAGTTTTTAAGGAGCTCTGACGACTGGCCAGTCAGGCAAAGTTTATGTGTGCTCACAATCCCAGGCTGATCAGCTACACAGGCTCCGTCCATGCCCGCGAACCAAGGGAGAGTTGAATAGCACTTTAGCTTTTTGGCCAAATTTCAAATGATCAATAAACCACGCAAGTAGAAGCATTCGGATCTGCGCGATGTCCAAATTTGAATTGTTTGCACTATTTTCAATGAACTAATAGCATGTTTTGTGTCATTTCAATTTTTTCTTTCATCCTTCTTTACCGGCTATGCCGTGCTCATTCGCAAATAATCATTTCCAGTTTTGATTCAGAATGAATGAAAGTTGATTAAGTCCCTATATATTGCCTTCATTTCCTGTTATCAAGACGTATGCTTATTTCTTCAATAAAAAAGTACAAATTTATTGGAACCATTGGTTGTTTTTCTGTAGGAGTTCATGGCCAAATATACGGCAAATAGAACCCATATTCGGCCCATCATGCCTGTTCATACTGCAATTCCAGGTTAATAATATTTCCATATCTGCTAGTTCATGAACAGCAGAGTTCATTGTAGTCCCCCAAAAAAAATAGTCTGGTACTTTAGCTAATATTACAATCAGACACAACTCTCTTCACATCGACCATTTAATGAATTACCTATACTTTTTCCTGTATTCATTTTGTGGCTCCTTGGTCAGGCCCGACGTGCATGAGATCATGATAATAACAAACCGCTTTTCTTCACTTCAGACTAAAATTATTAAGAGCCTTGCACTTTCTGCCCCATCCCCCACGGAAAAAGATACAAACAGGCAAGCACAATCGGCTTTTTTAGCTCAACCCCTATGCTGGTGAGCTATTGTGATGCCCCATGTCATTCTATCTATCATCTATATCTATCAATCCTCCTATCTATCCAGTCTGTAAACTTTTAATTTTTGGGCCACCAAAGTTTTCTTTGATGAATCTTGACCATACTTGGTCCAACTATTGACTGATGGGTCATCGTTTGCCCACCTAAAGTCAAGGTCAGAGGGCATTAAAGGGGCGCAATGGGCAATAAGTGGGAAAACGCAAAACTCTACTCCTACAACTTTCGTGCACAGTGCTGTGGTTTTAGTCATATGATGGTCAACAGCCGTTCCTTCGGATGTTCAGGAATTTTTGATCCAAGGTCCCATTTGGGCCCTATGGCCCCATTTATGACATTTCCACACAATGGTACTTGAAATGCATCTCCTCCCTACAAGCTTCAATCAACTTTCTTCAAAGCTCTGTAATGGTCCTTGGGTAGAGCCCATTGGGGGTGTTCAGGAATTCATGGGGCCTAGGGCCCACTTTGGGCTGTAGACATATGAAATCCTATAAATCTTGTATCTCCCTCGAGTTTTGGTGCACATTGCTGATGTTCAGCCATAATGATGGTCTATCAGCCGTACCTTTTGGTTGTTCAGGAATTTGGTCCCGAGGTCCCACTTTGGGCCTGATGCGCCATTTTATGAAATTTCACACGATGGTACTAGAAAGAGGGCATCTCTTTTTCCCACAATCGTCAATTTATTTTTTTTCAAAGTTTGCAATGTAATGGACCTTAGGTAGAGGGGGTGTCCGGGGTTTTGAGGGCTTGGGCCCATTTTTGGCCTTTGGGCCCATTTAGGACCCGTAGGACCGATTGCCAGTGTGGGCTGAAATGGCCAATTTTAGCGAGAATTGCTGTGATTCATATAGTTTTCATACATTTGCTATTGTTCTATTCTTATACATGTGGCTGGGACACTACAAACCTCGTCTCACTGGAAATAGGAATTCCTCCCCCTACTGGATCTGGTCATTGTTCAAGCACAGTCACTTGTGCTTCCTCCAACCCGCTCTTACTTAATGTACTGTAATAAGTGTATAACGGCTACAAGCTATAGCTATAGTCACCCTGCCCCCTCTGTTTCCCACTAAACTGATTAAGTACAGTAGGCCTTAGAACTTGATCTGTCCAAATAGAAATATAAATAGGGGCAACCCTTCAGGGTAGGAAGAAATGAGTGTCGGAAGGTTTACTTCACGTTTCAAGAGGGAAAATTCTTGTTAGTAAGTTGTTTTTTTTCTCTTTCCTACTCTGTTAGATGTGACAAATAGTAGTTATAGGTTTAGCCTAAACTATCATACTTTAACCATAAGTCGCTCAGTAAAATCATTCTCATATTAACAACGAATCGTGGTACAGTGATCCGACTTTTTACGTTTTCCAGTATTATTCTTGTTACAGTTCCCGATATTTGTCCTGATGTTCAAAAGTGCGCATAGCATTAGAGAGCTCTTCCACTAAGGCCTAGTAGTTAGTGGTCTTCTCGCATAGTATAGGCTTGGTTTCGCGGTTACAAATGATTTGCGGACCGGTATTACCGATCCTTGGCACCGGTATCCGCGGGCGGTACCAGTCAAATTCAACCCCTTTGTCTATAAAAACACAGGGATCGTTTTGGGTACTTGTTTATTACTGTACAAACACACATCTGGATCACCCAGTTTTTTCATCAACTTCAAGCTCTCCTTTGTAGACCTCCCTCCTTTGCTCTTTTTTTGCGGCTATATGAAAATATTCTGGCTGAAATCACTTTTTCAGTGTTTAAATTGTTCTTCATTTACAAGTGTTTCCACAGAATCATGAATCATAATATACTCTGTTTACGTCTACAAAATTAACAACGCCCGCGACCAACAATCTTATATACGCAATGCAATTAACCACGTGCTTTCAGGTCTGTTTTGAAAAGCCTCTATTTTGTGCGGAACTGGTATAAGGTTGTTGTACCCACTGTGATGCTAGAATTTGACCGCCAACTAATCGGAGGCACGTAATTTTCAATCACATGTTTAAACTAACCAATGACCCTCATGCTACACTTCGGAACATCGATCGCTCGATGTCGGCTGACGATATCAAAATTTTCCCTGTGAGTGATTGAAAATACAGTTGTTTAGGTTCTGCCTCACATTTCGGAAAATATTTACGACGGCACTTTGATTGATTTGGGGATATCTCCTCAGGCTTGGTGAGGGGATCCCACGCAGCTTCTTGTGCGTTATCAATTTTCCCAGTGTTAATGTAAAGAAATTTATTTTTTATTTGGATAATAACTGCTGTAATGGGAAAACCACCCGTACTACGTTGGTCAGTTGGTCCCCAATTACCCTTGTATTAACGGGAATTATCACGCAGTCCTTTGAAATAGGTCAACATTTACCGAAATGAAGCAGAATGTTTATTTTGGTCCTAGAAAATTTATTTTTATGAAGACAATTTGTTTAATGGTACATTTAAAAAAATAAATGCTGAAAGCCACGATGTGTGCGCCGCCGAAATTGACACTTACTACAAGCACTGGTTATTTTAGCCATACCGTACTTTCAGCCATTACCGGTAATAGTACCTGTGCATACGGCCGTCGGTACGGCGAGTACCGGCCCCCCGCGAGTACCGTTCTAACGTGAATACCTGTATAAAAACCACGCAACCCTAGTAATATGGTCCACTCATTCCGAAATATAAACAGTCAACATCCTAACGTGATTTCATATATAAGTATCTTTATTTGTGTCATTTCAGGGTCATTTTGGACATTCATGCAAATAGGCCTATGCCCAAAATGCTTCCTCTCCTAGAGTTGAAATCATGATATTGGAACTGTGGTTATTATTATCTATCACTATATTATTATATAACCACTGACTGCCTCGATGTTACAGCTTACAAATTCCAGGAGGTTCTGGGCAGTTTGGTTGCTGAATTAACCTCATATGAGTAGTAGCGAGCAGACAAGTGAAAGGTCCCAGGCATTTCCTAGATAGCTACCTATGGGAGTTTTATTATGTCTAACTACCTACAAATTCTGCATTCCTTCCCTGTTTATCATCATGTAGGATGAGGGCTGTTTCTAGAATCGAAAAAAAACATCATTTGAATTAGAAAAAATCAGATTGCAATCAAAACTCCTGCAATTTTTAAGCTCAAAACAAACCCGCCGCTGGTTGAGCTTCAGAATCTGCATTTTCTTATCTATCTACTATCTATCTATCTATGTTCTATCTGTCTGTCTGTCCTGTCTGTCTGTTGTCTGTCTGTCTGTCTTCTGTCGTTCTGTCCTGTCTACTCATCTATCTACTCATCTATCTACTCTATCTATCTACTCTATCTATTCACTCGCGTTTTTGGCTCCCCACAGTCCTTCGCAATGAACCTGTTGACCAAACTTGGACACAATGTTCCTTGACCTGGGATCAGGTTTGACCTTGTGAATGTCAAGGTCAAATGCCAACAAAGTTCCCACTTGTGCCCGTCGCCCATTTTATGAAATTTCCACACAATGGTTCATTAGGATGCTCTCCTCCAACAAGATTCAATTGATGCTCTTCAAAGTTACCTGTAATGGTCCCTTGGGTGAATGCCTCAGGGTTGTTTGGGAATCTTGGGTCCAGTTTGGGCCCTATAACCCAATATATGAAATACTGACTGGGCAAATCTTGTATCTCCAACAAATTCTGTCGCAAATTGCTGATGTTTCAGTTATAATGAATGATTTACTAGCATACCCAGGTTTTAGGGACCCAAGGCCCAGTGTCCCTGTGGCCCCTTAATATTTATTGATGCTAGACTCTTTGGGCCATGCATGTCTTAAAGGGGCCACAATAGGCCATTGTTTGAAACTTCCTCCTTCGCCTCATGATCTTGAACATTTGTATCAACGCATGTACATTCGTCTTGGTACTTGTGCATTTGGAGCTACAGCACAGTGGTGGCTCTAGTTTTTTCCTTCCCCGAGTGGTTGGGGCGCATTGGTAGAGCCCCGTCCTCCACCCCAGTATAAACCGTTGATCATACCAGAGACTTTAAAATGGGTATGGTACATGTTGCCTTCTCTCTGGACGCTCAGCACGAAGGATTGAGTCAGGGACGAACAAGGGGTAGGCATTTGCAAGTCGCTGTTCTGCGAGTTATTATTCCCCCCCCCCCCCCCTCCTTAGGTACTGCCAGAGTAGCATTGCCTCATTCCGTGTGCCTGGTGAAAAATTCACGCTGTCATAGGTACAATATCCAGGTCTGGCTGCACCCTTTCTGGGCCTTGAATATGTTCTTTCTCTGCTAGGCAAGTATAGGCTATCATGGAAAAGAAGACGAACACAAATGTATTAAACTTCCTGCAGTGATTAAACTTCCTCAAACGCTTCTTTTTCTTTCTATTCCAAGCGTCTTTGGCCTTCACTTCAACCGTTTTAAGTATGTATGACCGTACTCTGAAATAGAAATGAACCCCTGGGCTTGCAGCTGTAGCGCACAAATCCCCTCCCCAGTGTCCAATGTTTTGACATAGGCCATACTAACTTAATATGTAATAATACATTTGAGCTTCCACCCACCTGCCCACTGGCGCAGTCTGGGCATCTGGCAGAGAGCCAACAACAGTCACATGCAGACTGCGGAGCCGGTGGATTTTATATATTATCAAGTTGGGGTCACATATCACTCCAGGTAAAATTTGAGTCGGGCTGTTTTTTCTGAATAAGCTATTTAATGCAATGATATTGTTTTTAGGGCTGCATGTGAACAGAAAATCCTATAGGTCATTATTGAATAAAGGTTGTGGGCACTGCTGGTTAAGCCAGGAGTTCGAGAAGTCAAGATGCGCATGGCGTTAACACTATTCCACTGTCTCAGCTGAATTGACAATTGAAGAAAAATGTTGGAGGGGGGGGGTAGGGGAAGTAGAAGACCGATCGCTCGATCGCTATTGGCTTACCCCTAGAAGCAACTACTATGTTTATGTAACAAATCGGCTTGAAACTATTGTCCTGGTAGCGGACACAGCAATTGAGATTTTCAGGCTGTACTGTTATTATAAGCCTACTGCGACACATACCTAACCCTGCTCGCACTAGTTCTGTAATTTCAATCGACACCTGATGGAGTGCCCAAATATCAGTGCGGCACCGGAATTACAGTTTCCGTCGCTATCCCTTAGCCCAGCTAGGGCCACAGACCCACAACTACTGCCTTCCCTGATCGACACGTGGGCTCAGCAACGCGAATCGATGCCAGGCAGCCAACCTGCCAATTGATTAGTTATGTCAGACAATACAAGGAAACCCCTTCACGGTGCGGCATATCAGGTTGCCCTAAAAACTGAGAAAATAGTCGTGTTCGACAGTCAGGCCAACTTGGGTTCTCCGCTCTGCCCATTGCACCTTCCTAACAATGCCCCGCCAAAACTTATCACAAAAAAATTGAGAGCTTAAATTGTTCAACAGATTATTTATATTGTCAAATATGTAATTCATACCTCCTCTGCCAGTCGTTAATGTGCGTGATTAGTTAGTATCGATTGAATCAACAATTAACACAGTTACTAAAATGTTGTATTTCGCGATGGAAGCTCTTTCCAATCAATGCGTATCTAATTGAATGGCCAAGGCCCTATTTGTCTTATATGTGAAAGTTATGTGATTGTTGTTTGACACGGGATGGTCTGCATGAAAACTAGTTGGTGTTTGTGTAGGAATAATACAAACCACGAATCGCGCAACCAGGCGAGACCACTTTTTGCGATCGCCTTGTGTAGTTCCCATCCACACATGCAGTTTGGGAGCCCAGCATGGTCCAAAACACTTTCCTCCCAAAAACGTGCTCTCTCCCACAAACAACATTCCCCTATCAACAGCGCACCACCCCCTACCAACAGGCCGTCACATTGGTACTCTTCTTCACTTAGAAGAATAGCAAATTTACACGGATTGTACCCATGAGCGTCCAACTAACTATAGCCCCACACAGTACGTTGGCATTCAGACCCTTGTCAATCGAATGGGCTGCGTACTGGGAATATTTGGGAGCAGCATACACAACACGCGCAATTTGTTAATTTAAAGGAGCCATGTGAATGTTGGGTTTTTCCGATCACATGGGAAGGAGGGAGCGAGGATGCTATTGGCAAAACAGTTCACATGTAGAGAGGATCTCTTCAAATCAGTGCTAGGCATACGGACCAAAGATCTAGGCAGCAATAGCGTGCAGAGAGAGAGCAAGGAGCCAATTGAGGAAGCTTCATTCTTCCGACATCTCTAGGGCCACTCAAGCCCACGTGGCAATGGACAGCGTGGGATATGATTTTTTTTTTTTGGTTCCCTTAGGATTTCCCGGCAGTATTTTTTATTCCTGACGAAGTCAGAGGAAATTTCTATGCAGTTAGCGACTGTGTGGTGCAAGCCACGTGGCTAGGCAACGCCCCCCCGTGAATAGCGGTTGGGTTTGTGGTCCCTAGATTTCCAGGCACTGTATTTTTTATTCCTTGACGAAGTCAGAGGAATCTTGCAGTAATGTCGTGTTGGGGTGTATGTATGTATGTATGTATGTGTGTATGTGATGCGGCTTGTGAACACGATACCTCAAACCCACCTGGATGGATGGAAGATCATTACTGGTATGTGTGTTCCCCATATGAGTCGTAAATGAACCATATTGTTGTGGGGTCAGGTCAGAGATCACCAGAGGTCAAAGTCTCTAAAACTTGTGAACACGGAAAGTCAGAATGGTTGTCGGATTGTTCAAATGTGGTGTGTGCTTTCTTATGATGGGGAGTAAAGGAACCCTATTGGTCTGGATAGGTGGGGGTGAATTTGGAATTTTGGTCAGAAATAGAAAAATTTGTGGTGAAAAGTCAATAATTGGGCCAATTTTCGGCTTGTGAACACGCTAAATCAACCACACCTGGATGGATGAAGCTTCAACTTGGTATGTGGTTCCCCATGATGAGTACATGAACCTAAAGTTGTTTTCGGGTCAGGGCAGAGGTCAAATTCTGAGGTCACCATAGGGCAATGTTCTGAAAATCTTTGAAATTCGGTCGTGTAGCTTACTTATCAAGAGTATAGGAACCCTATTGGTTGGTTGGGGCGATAAATGGGAAAGTTGTCAATGGTTATGTTGCCCCATAAGGAGCTGTGCCCAATCTCCATTTATGTTTGCTATAGGTTGGCAGAAAGCATCAAGGAATCACTAAGCTCTTGGCTTTTTGTTTTTGTAGATTCAGCGTGAGAAACCTCTAGGTCATTTGAGCTCTGAAATGATTCATAAAAAAGAAGAAATCTAATTGTTTGGCCACCTACATTTACTCTACATAGTGAGGGGTGCCTGCAGGTGCAGGTATTACGGGGGTCTTACCCCCTTACTTTTATTGAGACCTCTGCATGCATTACACATCTGCTTCGATTCCGCCCAAAAGTGCTCTAGAATGGCCCCCACCCCCCAATCCCTCCATCATATCAAAATGTGATCCCGGATCCAGTAGATCACCAAGTCAAGCTAGGTAGTGTATAGGTATATATTTATTATAAGCCTATGAGCCTAATATAAAGGACAGTATAATGAAAAGATGAAGCAGTAGTATAGTTTGAAAAAAGGCCATAACATCTGAAATATTGCAGTCTGGCCATGCATATGGATATGATTTGAACAAACATCGCGAAAAGTCACAAGCAAAACAAAAATGAGCAATTAATTAATTGCTAATAAAACATGCGATACTCAGAATGGTATTTCATCTCATTTTGTCTCGCCTGAATAAACAGGAAGCAGACTTAGTGGTCACTATGGGGTGTGTGTGTGTGTGTGTGGCAGGATTTCTCACAAACGTGAGGCCGATTGACGAAATTTTGTTCTGTGTAGCACTGGGGTTGGGTGTATGTTACACGATTGATAGATTTTAGGCAGCAAAGTATCAATAAGTGGGTGGGTAATTAGCTGGTTTTATGGAATTTGGTTAAAGCTAGTTAGCAAGATTACGCAAGAACCGTATGTGCTACAGTGATTTTGTTTGGCATGTAGGACCGGATGGAAAGGTAGCTGAGGGATTAGTTTTCACGCCTGGAAGTATATGCTAATTAAGTGTCTAATTTACATAATTTATGCAAATTTTCCAAGTTTGGCGGATTTTCACAAAACGTAGTGGATGTGGTCTACCATGGTTCCAAGAAATTTTATAGTGAAGTTGGGGTCACTGAGGTCTTTAAGTGTGTCTAATTTGAAATGTGTATGTAATTTTCGGAAAAGTTGTTGAACTTGTAAGATGTGATCCACCTTTGATCCCGATATTTTGAAGGTACAGATGGGGGGTCATTGTATGACAGGGCCGAATTTGCCAGAATATTTCCAATTTCCAAATGGTAAGAATTCCGCCCAACTCGGTAGGTATGGTCCCATTAACATTTTCTGGATCTGATGTGTTTTGCATGTTCAGGAATTGGATTCCATGATATAATAGTTATATTAGAATAGTACACTGAGGAACGAGTAAACATCGGCTCTGTGACAATTTACTGCTGTTATAAGCTCATGTATGTGCCTAATTGCATAATTTTTCCATAATTTCCAACTTGGTAAGAATTGGAACCAACTCAGTGGGTATGGTCCGTAACATTTCCTGGAATCTGATGGTTTGATGTTCATGAATTCAATCAAATTCATATCATAGAAACTCGGTTAGAATAAAGCACCTTGAGGAACGAGTAAACCATAGCTTCCTGTGACAATTGTGCTGTTATAAGTGACCAAAAGCAAACCCTCTCTTACCAACCAATTTGATTGGGTCGATTAGACATTTCAAAAAATACTGTAACATTTGTTCTTTCCTTTCTTATTGCATGGGGACTGGGGACAAATGTGAGAGTCTGGAAAGATATATTTTGAGGACATCCTTGAATGATGCGTGGAGATAGTTTGTTGGTGTGTGGACGCCAGTTTATCGACGCTGGCAAACCACTGCACAGACTGGACTATATACAATTTACAACCCTATTTTATGAACTCGCAGAAAGATTTGCACTCGTTGTGGTGGCCACCTCACCACCAGTTGTAATCCGCACATTGGGCTATGTGGAGTATCAGGAATGCAACATGCGTATTTTCGAGAAACATTCCCCTGTACAAGTCGCAACATATGCAACCTCTGTGACTATGAACGGAGGGTGCAGCGCTGCGGCCAAGATCGGGATACAGAATGCTTGATTATACTGAAATTCAGGCGGTCGCCTGTCAGACGCAAACGGTGCGGGAGAGGGAATGAGCGGTGACGGGGTTGGCGGAACTTGGAGATGTAGAGGGAGAAGGCACGTGGGTGAATGACTTTATAGTCTGGTCAAAGTAGGTGCGCTAAGCGTTTTTTTAAACAGTTTCAGGATATAGGAGCGCTGTTTGTACCGAGACGATTTGTCTTGGGGGGGGGGGCGTGTTGAGGTTGGACCCAGAGAATGCGGCACCTCACCCTCCCTATTGGCAAATAAGACAATTTATGGTTGTTAGACACATGCCGCTTGAAAATTTGATAAATAACAGTTGCAAAGCCTAGGGTTGCGCGGGGTATACTGGTATCGTTATTAGTATCGTACTTGCAGCACAGTACTCCGCAGTACAGACCGTCAAATGCACAGTTACTATTATGGGTACTGGCGGGAGGGAGGGAAGACCAGTCTTGCTAACCCAAATCCCTGGTACTATGAAAATTACCCCAATTTGAAATTGAAATCCATTTTAATTTGGCCGACCAACCGCCTTGGAACATTGCAGCTTCATCAGGCAATCTGTTAAAAGGATAAAATGCCCCCCAGGGTGTTGCGAGCGGTGTATTCGCATTTTTTGCTGAATAATCCCCGCCGCTGTGTACATCCAGCTCACCCTTAAGTAACATGCAAAGCTGTATGTTGCTACTGTAGGCTCACTCGCCGCCCCATTGCCAATGCTGTGCAATACTTTTAAACATAGCCCATTGTATGGAACACGTGGTCATCACATATATGTTCACGAGCATTTAATGTGTCCCAATTCCCACTGCGCGCTACAAACGATACCAAGTTATGGACGACGAACAACGGACCCGGCTCGCACCACACTCAACTTCAATAGGAGTTCTATTGACTCTGTGATTGAGGAGTGGATTTATTACGAGGCAGCAATTATGACAATAAAATTTGCGTTGTTAGATAGAATGAAGGCACGAAATGAAATATTAGACAATTTGGGGATTAAAACAGTCATACATGCAAGGGTCAGATCGATGTGGTGACTTCACGAATGATTTTAGATAGTGCCTTGCTTGGGTTTTCTCACTAAATTAATCAAGTTACGTTAGGGCTTACTGGAATGCACAGGCGACCTGTTTCGGAGGGGCTGCGGCTGACCTACATACGTAGGGAAGAATGTAGTCGTGTGACAGTGGTCACATTCATGTGCGTGTGCCGACATTACATCCGTTGTCATAAATTTTTTCCACATGCTATCGATACAATCTTTTTACATGAAGAAAAGAAGTATGAAAGGAAAGGATAAACATTGGGAGAATAGATGCACAATACAGTGAGATGCACGATGCAAGTGTAGTTAAGGATCGCTAGCAGTATTTTAGGCAATCGCGAATACCGTATCAGAATCTATCTGGTGACAGGGCATCGTAGTATTATAGTACCGGTTTTTAAAAAAAAATATAGGTATTCCCGCGCAAACCCTAGCCAAAACCTCTACTGAATGTGCATATAAAATCAGTTGGGGTGTTAAAAATTTATTGGTCACTTGGGTCCTGGCTCTGTGGTTTGTTTGTTTCTTTCTACATTTTTTCCTGCTTTTGACTCGCCCCGTTTCCTCATAACAGCTAGGGTTTTGTTCTGAAAACAACCCCTTTTGAATCACCATAAAAATGGACACTGGAGACAATAATGATCGCAACAAAAACTGGGTGTGTTCATTTGATTCTTTTGTGTCGACGGAAAGGAGACGAAAGAAAAGTCTGAACTTCTATGGCCTTTATTCAATTTTCTGTACGAATACTATGTTAGTGAATGGAATAAAAAGATATTCATACATCATCTATTTTAGGACAACTTCCCGTTAAATTCAATCTTTACATACATCCGTGTGACTTCCCCCACTGCTGATCAAATACCTTGCTGAACACTTGCTTTGTTCGGTTATCTATTGTGGCTTAATATTCCCCTTCAACTGGAGTGGATTGGCCTAGAGCCTCGCTGTATGATTGGTCAATTTCTCGAATGTTGTGCGCTCAGCTGTGACCTAATTATAATGGTACTATTGCTCATTACCGAAGGCTGCAACGTGACATCGCCGATGGCACAGCGGTTAGATTTTTTAGCCTTTCCTATGACGTGCATATTGTGGGGCTTTGGCTCGACAGATAGCATTCACTTTAGGGTGTGAGCAGTGAAGGACGAAAGTCTCAGCAGTCATGGAATCTGGTGTACAGTGCATTTTGTAGCCCTTTATTTTTGTATATTTATTCTCTGTTGTCTGAAGGCTGTCATGACCATGTTCCAGAGGCCTGGCAGAATGACCCCCTGATGGACCTAGAAGCAAGACCTTCTAACCGTTGGCTGCTTTTGCATGGACAGTCCATGGGATGGACCTTGGTAGGTTTTATTTTGGATATCACTACCCATTATGGTTATAAATCCTCCATGCATATTTTGCTCTTCACTTCCCGAGTACATTCCTTCACAACAAGCACATGTCCCATAGATATGGTTTTACTTCTATACGACTTTGTTTGCTTCCACCGAGGTGCTTCAGCTGACTATTGAAATCCTTAATACGGAAATTGTAAAGAGGCCCCCCCCCCCCCCCCCCCCCCCCCTCCAGTTTTGGGTGTGGAGGTCACGTGAATCTATCTCGCCTGCTCTTTTTCGAAGAGTGGGCCCTGAGTAACGAGCAGGGGTGGGAATTCCTGTTCCGGGGACCACCATTTACGTCCCCATCCTACCAGAACGAGAGTGTAGCTTCACTCAGTGCAGCCACTTTTTTTTTTTCCTACAGAGGAAGGAGCGAGGTGAAAGTTGTTCTGTGAACGAACACTGGGTTCGAACCAGGGACCTCAGGCATTGCAGGCGGACACTCATGCCGTTCTGCCACCGTCACCGCTCATGGATCTGTTTCCCCTTAATTCACACAGTAATAATGATCTGACCCGACACTTGGTCCCAATGTTTATCGACTGATGGGCCATTGTTGACCACCTGGAGGTCAAGTCAAATGGCATTAAGGGGCAAACAATTGGGCCAATATGTAGAAACTGCAAAAACGCTACTTTCCCTGCAGATTAGGTCCGATTGCCATGATACCTGATCAGTGTAATCATTGTTTTGTAGTGGTACCTATGCGTCCACAGGAATTGAAGGGGGGTAGTAGGCAATAATCTGCTCAAATTGTAGAATAATGTGGCAGGTTTGCATGTTTCAAAGCCCTCAAATACTGGATATGACATAATTGGACATAATATTCAATAATTGCTGAGTGACCTTTAACCACCTAAAGATCATGGTCAAATGCATGAGAAAGAGCCTGATGAGCCATAGTGATTGGGCAGCTGCTGTAAGTAAGATGAGAGCTTGTCCATCCACCCAACATTGAATCATGGTGCCATTCCACTATGCTTGTGCTGAATGATGGGTTTTACTGTTGTTTACTTCTCGTCACACGTTAGTATTCCTCTTGGCATCCTAATACCATCCCAAGTCCAGCAATTCTGTTGTTGAACCTGTATCTCAAGCTCGCATTGACTAATTGATTATGGATTATGGAATGTCTAGTCATGTGCAATCCATTTGTAAAGCTGCCCGCTTGCCCTGCTGTCAATAGAATGATAGGGAACAGTCGCCAGTACCTTGATCAGAAGACCACCACCATGTGCTGATTCATGCTTTTGTCACATCCAGGCTGGAAGCTTGTAATTCCTGCCATTTGGTCTCCTGACATCTTATTCACAAGACTATCGAGTGCAGAACATTGCTGCTCGTCCTTTTTTCTGTGTTCCTCGTCATGAGCAGATATCAACTCCCTGCTATAACAGGCTTCACTGTGTCCAGTAATGCAGAGACATTTGCCTTTTAAGAAGATCTTCTACTCAATATATAAAGCAATCAATAGCATGGCTCCTAGTTTCATCTCAGAGCTTGTTCAGCTTGTTCCTTCCAGATCTCTAGGTCATCTTCCAAGCAACGCCTATTATGGTTCGCCGTCATTCATTCACGCAAGTTTTTGGTGACCGTTCACTCACCTCTGCTGCTCCTCCCTTGTGGAATACCCTTCCTGACTCTGTCCATTTGGCTCCGATTGGTAACTACTTCAAGTCACTCGTCTCAACACGTTCTTTTCTCTCCACTAACAACAACACTTTCTGTCTGACTCTTCTCCTGTTATGTTTTGCTTTGTGTTTTCTCTCCCCCTGTTTTCAATCCCGGCTTATTCTTTTTTCTTTCTTTTCTGCTCTGTGTTTCTCTTTTAGGTTGTAAAAGCGCCGTCAGGCGGCTCATCAAGTCCTCATTATTATATTATATAGTGAAAAAAAACTGTAAAATGTGTCTCTCTTTACAAAAAAAAAGTCGGTATATTCATGATGCTCGCTCAGTGTCATCATGAACTAACCGCTATATAAACCCGTTACCTTTGGGGCAATTCAGGAATTGGTCAAGGAGGGGCATAATATGTGGCAATTTTGGTGAAAAATGCTTGATGCTATTCTGCAACAGAGTTGGCTAGATTGTCATCACCATGCCATGGATGTTTGTTGGTTTTTCACCATTATTAACTAGTGTTATATGTGGGGTGTCCAGGAATTTACGGTCTTGATCTCATCTGAGCCCAGTCAAGAAGAGATAGCCACGTGATCGCCACAAACGAATGACCAAGATGCCTGATGCTCATTGATGGCCAGATTCCGTAAAAAATCTAATCCATCATAGACCAGATGATCAGGTTTGGTCCATCATTATCAGCATTGTCTAATAATAGATGTGGATGAATTCTCAACAGTTTGAGTAGATTCTGCTCCGACAGAACAGATATGGGGAATGATTGTTCAGAGTAAAGTATCATTTATGACTCAATTATTTGCATTTGGTTTGAACAGCAAGTCAGTCTATAGGATACATCGTATGATCCAGTGTTTCCTCTAAACCCATTTATGCGATTTTAATGCCTAGCCCACCCCGGCCAATTTTTGCTCCATGACATTCCGGGAGAATATATAAAAAAAGAGGATTTTTTAAATGAATACCAAAATTCCTGCTCTGAACATGGCAGAATTTTGCAAGGAGTGGTTACTACTGAAACTAATTAACACTGGCAGGTATGCCTATTGCCTATGTGTTGTGCCTTTTTAAAAAAAAAAAAAAAACCTAACTCTACTGGGATTCCTCCACCAGCTTTGCAGTTCAGACAATTAGTCGCAGCTCCAAAATTTTCCTGTATTTGACTCGGGTGAAGAAAATTCTATAGGAAACACTGGTATATGTCATGTAGTAATTGGTCGGATTACCATTTGACTCAATTGTGTAAATATAGTGGGTGGGTGGTGGGCCATCGTCCATTTTAGATCTAGCTATTGCGGTTTTACTCAAATATCTCACACTACTACACTGCTTCAAAATGTCAATGCAGGCGACTGCCGCTTGCCATTTGGACTCTCGTGTGGACTGTATTATTACAACCAAATATCTGTTAGCCCATTACGTCTACCATGTGAGAACAGCCTGTACAGAATCATCGTACATGTGATTCACTATTTCAGTTTCGACACAACTTGTCCAACCAAATATATAATAACCAATGAACCATTGTGTAGCAATATATGACAACAGTAGAATAACCCTTATGCCTAGGTCTCATTTGCTACGGTGGCCGTACGGGTCGGAAATTTCTAAGGCCGATCGTACTTTCCAAGGCCGCCGTAGTAGATCCACACGGTCCCGCAAGCTTAGCAGTCACATTGTTTAGGGCTGCCGTACTGCGTACTTGGAATTTCTGGCACAGAGAAACTGCGGCTGCCGTACGGTTCTTAAGTGACATGTAACGCTCACCGTAGGGTTGTCTTACTGCCACCGTGATTTCTCCTTGGCAAATACCACGGTGGACTTGAGGCGCCCGGAGGGAGACCGTACGGGATCCATAGGTGTTGGTCAGGATTTGGGGCAACACTGGATGTGGACAACCACCAACCCACGTGTGAATTTTCCCACCATATAGGGGGCCGCCATTGCGAGGAGTCGGGAAGGTCACACCCGTGTTAATTGTAGGTCATATACCATGCGCCGAATCAAAATTAATCAGCAAAAGCGAAGGGGAAACCGTGGAGCCAAGATAATACCAACCTAGGTTCCGAATGTAGGGCAATCATCCAGGGATTTGAGGAGAAAGGGGGAAGTCCACTGAGACTGAAGTGGAAGAGGAGATGGGAGTTTGAAGCCTTCAACGCATCGTAGAGTTCTCTGAGGTTTCGGGCTTATTTCTTCAATTTGCGGTATGCGACGGTTCCCTAGGGAGGGCTTAGTGAGGCCGTGACATACCGTAGGGTCCTCTGTACGGCACCCTACGGACGCATAGCGGTGGCCGTAGGCACCCGTGGTACTCCTACAGCTGCCTTCGCTTTTGGCGAGGGTCCAAAAGCCCAAGGCCATCGTAGGGCCCCGCCGTACTCTACCGTACGTCACTGTAGGACCGTTCTACGTCATTGCTACGGCGTGCTTTAGCCCACGGCGGCCACCGTAACCCCGACGTAGAGCAAATTACCTAGGCATTACTACTAGTTCATATAGCATATTAATATTTGTCCGGTTTCAGCTACTGAACCAGTGGGGGGTTCTCTAGTTGATTCCTTGCTGAAGGCAAAGAGATCTATGCAGTCATGTCTGAGCATTTGTGTGGTGTGTCATCGTTCGTTAGGGTCTGAAATCCAAAGTCTTGGGACTCGCAGCACAAAAAGGCAAGAGTCCCAGCCATTTTCAAGAGTCCCAACCATTTTTATCCTGAACGAGTCAGAGAACTCTATGCAGCCAAGGCAAGCGTGTGTGGTGTGTGTGTGGGGCCTAAGCCTGTTCACCATAACTCAAGCCTGCTTGGATGGATCAGTCATACTTTGTATATTGGTTCCGCATTATGAGTACATGATCCCTATTGTTTTGGGGTCAGGTAGACAGGTCATCTGAGGTCAGAAGAGTCCAAAGTTGAAACTCTTGTTACACGTGAGTTCCAGAATGCCTGGGGTCTGCTCAGGTGAATTCAGTATGAAGCTTTCTCATGAGGAGTACAGGACCCTACAATTTTTTGATCACTCTATGAAAAGTATCCTCAAAAAGCGTAGTACAAGCCCACCTGTTACGCTAGGTTCCAATGTGGGGGGGGGGGGTGGGGATTTTTGAAATCTGAGGGGAGGGGTTCTCAGAAAATGGATCAGCGTTTCTTTGGTACCATGCATACAGCCGACATTGACATTGCCAGTTCTTACCAATAGGACGGATTTACTTGCTAACTGTGCTCAAGGAAAGCCATAGTGATCACTTTGTGTCTGTCTGCTGGCGGTCTGTTGTCCCTATCCGTCCGTATGTGCCCGTTCGATATCTCCTGATCCGTAGAAGCGGTGCATGCTGACGTGAAGGTGTAGGGTGGAGAGTTGTTGATTTGTGCCACTTTCACTCCCAAAGACCGTACAAAAAACCGAACCAAATCGAACGATTCTCCTAAGCAAACCAGGATACGCCCCCTCAACAGCCAATGTTAAACAGAGTTGATAGTCGGTGGCCTGTTCCGTTTAAGTCACCACGTAGGCAAACTAAACCCCATCCGGACCAGGTGCGTCCCGGTTGTGTTCCGCCTTGCTAAAGCACTTCGTCGTCGGGATAGGCTTGATTAGTCACCGTTTTTCCACAAGGAACTCCTGGCGCATAAGTATGGTCCACTATTGGTTCCTGAGATTTTTTTACGTGAGAAAATGGTCTATGGAAGTTGAATATTGGTGTCTAATTTGACATAATTTTAGTCACATTCCCACAAAACTCCTACTATTGACATGGTCATGAACAGTCCTTACGAATTTGAATTGGTCACTGTTACTAAGGCGTGTTTCTGTTAATGCTAATACCAAATCTAAAGCACCCATGGAATGGCTGTGGTTTGCATGGTGATCTGGGAAACCACTGATCACGCAACTCAGGCGAGACACTGGGGGCGGTCCGCCTTGTTCTTCAAGTTACCTGCAATGGTCCTTGGGTAGAGGGCCATTGGGGAGGTTGGGAATTTTGGACCCGGGCCCATTATATAAATAGCTCAAATCTTGCATCTCTTCCACAAATTGTGCTTGCCCAGTGCTGATGTTGTCAGTCCTAATGGATGGTCTAATAGCCATAATCTTCAGAATGCCCTAGGGATTTAGGACCATGTCCCGTCATGTTCAATTACGGGCGAAATGCTTTCTCCTCTTATGAACTCAAGTGCAACGGTGCTGACATTGGTCATACAGGTCAACAGCCGTACCTTCAGGATGTTCAGGAATTTTGGTCCAAGGTCCCTCTTGTGCCCGAGGGCCCAGTTGATGGAAGTTTCACACATTGCTACTTGAATCCTCTCCTTCTACAAAGCTTCAATTGATTTTGTATTCCTTGCGAGTCGGAGAATCTATGCAGTGCATGCCAGTGTGTGTTTATGTGTGTGGCCCCTGGCTTGTGAACATGAGAACTCGACCCCGCCTGATGGATGGAAGCTCATACTTGGTAATGTGTGTTCCGCATGCAGTACCCATGAACCCTATTGTTTTGGGGTCAGGTCCAGGTCATCTGAGGTCACCATAGGTCACTTCCTGAAAACCTTGTGAACATGAGTGTCAAAATGGTTGGTCTGATCGGGTTTAAATTTGGTGTGTAGCTTTCTACGGGGAGTACAGGAACCCTATTTTTTTTGGGTATAGGTCGGGTGTGAATTTTTGGTCGAAAATAAAAAAAATTGAAAAGTCACTATGTTGCCAATTTGGCTTGTGAACGTATAAACTTGGAGTCCACCTGAAAAGGGATTGAAAGCTCATACTTGGTATGTTGTTCCCGATGGATGAGTTCATGAACCTATTTGTATTGAAGTCACAAGGTCAAGTCTGAATCCTTGATGTTAGTGTGTAGCTATCTTATCAAGATTATAGGAACCCTCTTAGTTAGTTGGAAAAAATGGGAAACTTTTGTCAGACGTATTTTCCCATAATAAGCTTGTCACAGTCTCCCCTTTGTCCTTGTGTCTTGGCATTTGGTCCTTGTTGTAAAAGTGTCAGGAATCACTAGCTTTGGCTTCTGTCTCAAAGTTACCTTAATAGTCTTGGGTAGCGCGCCATTAGGTGCTTCGGGAATTTGGGGCCACGGCTTAGATGGGGCCCTAGGGCCCATTATAGAAAGGTTGTGTCTCCTAAAAAATTTGTTGCACATTGCTGAATGCTTGGTCAAATGATGACTGTAATGGCCATTACCTTAAGGGTTTGCCCAGGAATTTCGGCCCAAGGCAGTGTCACTGTGAGCACTGGAGCCCATTATGTAGATGGTCATCGACTGCTAAGACATTTTGGGCCATTGAAGATAATGTCAAAATTTATTATAGGGGCACATAAGCAGTGTTTGAAAACGCCTTTCTTGGCATCATGTCATGCAAACCTTATTCACATAATTGACATCCCTCTGGTTACATTGTGCATGTGCGTGCTACAGGCAACAGTGGTACAGTATAGGCCATGTGGGAAGACCTTTTTCACAAAAGCTAAACAAAAACCCTGTGTTCTGGGGCATTTGATTGGAAAACCAAGCCACTTGTAAATATCTTGGCCCATCATTTTGCTGTTTGTTTTGTTGCGTGTGTCGACGCCCAAATGAACAAATCAAAACTGGGAGATGCATTTTCATCCCCAATATGTTAAAAAGTGGGGAGGGGGACATGTTCCCCAGGACCGATGCCCATGGTTACATAAAGTTGGATTATTACAGACATGAGACTCTTACGCGGAGGAAGGAGGAAACACAGATTCCAATTGTTTCATTTCACTTTTCGATGTCTGGCTAACCTTTTCCGTGATTTTTGCATTCCACGCTGACTACAATTGCCCTGCAGTGAAAACCAGGTCGCTCTGCGGAAAAAAATGAGAAACCACAGATATTTACAGTGGATGCCAAACCAGCTCGGATATTATCTATCATATAACAGGTATTTAAAGCACCGTACATGAAAAGAACTGCACCACAATAGGAGATCGTTTGACTTTAGAAGGCAGTTTATCTAGCTACATGGTTAGATGGTGTACATCAGGTTTGCACCTCCGTTGCAAATCTATTACAGTGGCATACATTAACACAGGTGAGACACATGTGATAAACATCCATACCGTGTTCACATAGAGTGCAGTGTAGCTGCGTGAGAGTACAGCAGTCGCCTCATGAAAAACTGATTCAATTGGGCTTGGTTGGAGAAGAAGTGTGTGGTAGACCTACAAATATTGCTAATTCGTAGGAATAACGTGGAAGGGGGGGGTCCCGTAGAAAACCACTATTGACTTCATACGGCACGGTTAGGTTATGTAGCCTATATAACATTAGGCTGTACAATGTGATAGTGTGTGTGCAATGTTTGAGTAAAGGGTTTATCTAACTTAGTATGATGGTGGTACGAAGTTCGTTCGCTAGGCTTCGCCTTAATATAGGGGATTTGTTGTATAAAAGCTAGCTAGATGGGAGAACACTTTTACCCATTATTATCCAATTTTGAATTTCTAATATTGAAAATAAATCTGGAAAAAATAGGGGAAGGAAATCTCCAAGCTTACTCAAGTAAATTCAGCACCCAATGTTGTGCCCCATTTTGCTCGTAGCCCACTTTGATAATATGACCCAAAATTCCAGAGGGGGAAAGACCCCCCCCAGTTATGGGCAATCACACCAACCACATATGTGAAGTGATTTTTCCCAAATCCCAGTATCATGCGATATTACTCAAAGAAATGGAAGAATCATATGCCATAGTGAGTTTGTGGTTATGGTTAAGGGTATAATTTAGTGTTCTGACCGCCAATCCCACACATTCCTGTGAACCACATTGGAGGTTTAACACTTTTCAATTCATGTCTCTGCAGCGCTGTTAAACATTCTTGATGGACGCTATGTACGGAGGCTAGATCCGAAGTTAATGGGCTCCGTCCATCCCGCTACTACATCACAAAGTCGGCGGGTTACCATGGTGATGGAAAGCGGAGGTGGGGTGTTGGACATAACCACACAAGAGTGATCCAAAAGGGGCTCTCGCCAGGGAGAATGTCCTTGTTGAAACAGTTCATTGGGAAGTAAGAAGTTATTAAGGATGAGAGTTTAAAGCAGCAGATCGCCAGACAGAGACCTTTCGGGAAATGGCTCAAAGAACAGTTGATTATCCTCTCTATATTTTGAGCTCAAATAA